>CAHIKZ030000510.1:77500-145000 GCA_903632075.3 Acanthosepion pharaonis | reverse complement strand
GTTTATATTTGAGCCTAAATCTTTTACTTGGCTCGGGGATAGGTTGTTTATATTTGAGTTGATAAGTATTTACATTAATCTGCGGATAAATACAAGTCATTTATTTTTGAGTTTGTGACAATTTACTTTGTTCAATACTGGTATTTTATATGAGTCCCTACAGTTGAGAATTTATTTCATTTGGGGACTGGTCATTTATATTTGAGCTTGGAAGCATTTATCTGCTTGGGAACAAGTCAAAATTTGGTCATATATATTTGAGCCTATGATCAAATACTATTTTTGAGGATAAGTAAATACTGCTTGTTTAGATTTGGGCTTAAAAGTATTTACTTGCTTTGGGGATAGATAAATATTTGTTTTTGTATTTGAGTCTATAATCATTTAATTGTTTCTTGGATGCGTAAATATTGGTCATCTGTATTTGAACCTAAAATCATTTACTATTTTTGGGAATTAGTAAAAATTGATTGTTTATATTTGAGTCTAAGCATTTAATTGATTTTGGGGTAGGTTAATATTAACTGCTTATATTTGAGCTGAAAAGCATTCAAATGATTTGAGGAGAGGGAATTGGTGGTTTATATCTGAGTTTACAAACATTTATTTGAGTCAAAGATAGATAAATATTGATCATTTATATTTGAGTTGATAAACATTTAATTGATTCAGTGATAGGTTATTTCATATTGGAGTTTTTATTCAGTTCAAAGATAGGTAAATATATGAGCCAATCAGCATTTGTTTCGGAGAGAGGCAAATATTGGTTGTTTATATTTGAGTTGATAAGCATTTACTTGGTTTGGGTATAAATATTGATTGATTCATTTTTTTTTTACAGCTTATCAACCCTTTGCAGGTTATTTAAAGGTAGAAAATATTTTTAGACTGAAAGAATTTTTTTTTTTGGTGATAATGGTTTAGTGACCAAGTTTTACTAATTAACCCATAGTTTGGGGGAGAAGAGGTGGATTCATACATTTACCAAGGGAATATAATGAAGCCAATGAGAATTGGAACTCGGCTCTCCAATTACAATTGCGAGCCATTATTCATTACACCACTCACACATCCAAGCTTACAGAACTTGTTATTCCCAAGCGGTCACCCATCCGGCTCAACATTGCTCAACTTTGGACATCCTGAGTATGACGATAAACTACATCCGGCAACAAGATTGGAAGGCTTTGAGGAACATGGAACAACCTCTTAATTGCTGTTGTTCCTAGGTCCACCCTGATATTGGGTGGTAGCACCTGTTAGGGTCCCAAATATGGGCAAATAGTTAACTGGGGTCAAAACACTATGAATGTATGAAAATACATTTTTATAGTAAAAGAACTACCAGTAATACATTAAAAAGAAAAAATATATTACCAGCAATAAATATTTTTAAAATAACCAATGCTCCTAAGAAAATTAAATTTCGGCATTAACTGACTCATAAAGAGATGATATGCCACAAACAAGCTTAACTTTGATGATTGTTTTGGAACTGGTATTTCAACATAAAGTGGTTGTTCAGATTTTAGCCTAAAAGCATTTTTTGAATATTTTACCCATATGCAGGAGTCAACATGTTCTAAGCCCCACTGACAGGACTGACAAACATCATCTTGGGTATGTCAATAAACTACATCTGGCAGCAAGATTGGGAGGATTTGAGGAGCATGAAACCACCTCTTAATTGCTGTTCTCAGGTCCACTTTGACCTGGGGTGGTAGCACCTGTTAGGGTCCCAGCTATGGGCAAATAGTTAACCCCCAAACTGGTGTCAAAACACTATAAAAGTATTAAAATAGATTTTTATAGTAAAAATACCAGCAATACATAAAAAAAAAAATAAAATTACCAGCAATACATGTTTGACAAAAAAACCTCTTTACAAAAATACATCAATAAAAAACAAAATTGTTTTCTTACAAAGAATACATATTCTATTCATATGAACCAATCCTAAAAATTTTGGCAACATTAAATAACCCATTGAGGTGTTGCTGTAAGACAAAATAAACCAAACCAAACAAATATGGAAGAGTTCATATTTAAACAGTGGACAGGTAGTATAGGATGTACTTGCATTAGTAAGTAATTCAGACTTTATTCAATAGTCTTAATTTACATTTGAAATGTAAGCAAGTGAATAAATATTTGTTATGCCACTTAGCCCCTGAATAAAATTTTTATAGACTTTTTCATGTTTGCTTGACAATGTGTAGTATATCTCCCACAGGAGGTATATGACACACTTTAAGATCACAAAGCATAAAACTAGCAGTTGTACTTATTATTTTTTGTTCTTAATTTATTCTTGAGGAGGCACAGTGGAGTAATGGTTAATGACGTGGATTGAGTTTGAATTCCAGTCGAGTTCATTACATTCCCTCACGTGCTAACAGCTTTGGAAAAGGTATGAATCTATCTCTTCTCCCGCCAAATATGTGTAAATAGTAGGATAGACTGGGTTCTATAGCCTTGGGTGGCAGTCAATTGCTGAAACCTCCTGATGAGTGGACTGAACAATTACAAAAAGGTTTGTCTATGAGTTGAGGTGCTGAATATAACATCAATCAATTAAATGACAAATTTTATTTGTATTAATCTTATATATATGACCTTATTTTTCTATTTAGTATAGATTTGACATTTAATTGGTTAATTCAGTCATACTCACAAGTCTATTTTTAATTTCTGACCTTATTACCAACCACTTTAACTTTAGGAAAAGAGGTAACGGTTTGTTTTTAAATTTCCCTAAGAAATCATTTTATAACTAGTTACCTACCATCGCCTAAAGAAGTACAATCATATTATTGAAACATGAAAGCTTTTGTGTAGAGATTTAAAAAGTTTTTTTATAACCTCTTATAATAAAAATATATTAATATATATATATTTTTCTTATAAGAGGTTATAATATAAATATATATTTTTCTTATAAGAGGTTATAATATAAATATATATTTTCTTATAAGAGGTTATAATATAAATATATATATATATATATATATATATATATTTTTTTCTTATAAGAGGTTATAATATATATATACATTTTTCTTATAAGAGGTTATAATATATATATACATTTTTCTTATAAGAGGTTATAATATATATATACATATATATATTTTTTTTCTTATAAGAAGTTATGATATATATATATATTTTTTATAAGAAGTTATGATATATATATATATATATATATATATTTTTTTTTTTTATAAGAGGTTATGATATATATATATATTTCTTATAAGAGGTTATGAGATATATATATATTTTCTTATAAGAGGTTATGAGATATATATATATATATTTCTTATAAGAGGTTATGAGATATATATATATATATATTTCTTATAAGAGGTTATGAGATATATATATATATATCTTATAAGAGGTTATGAGATATATATATATATATATATTTTTTTTTCTTATGAGAGGTTATTATATATATATATATATATATATATATATATATATATATATATATATACACACACACACACACACAAACAAACAAGTTGGTTGAATATATTATGTATTTGAAAAAGAACTGCAACATCTTCAGCAAAAAGGTGTAATAGAGCCTGTTAATTACTCCGCGTGGGCAGCTCCTACTGTAGTTGTTAAAAAGGCAAATGGAAAAGTCCAGATATGTGCTGATTACTCAACCAGTTTGAATGATTCTTGGGATGCACATCAGTATCCATTTCCAATGGCGAAAGATCTTTTCACAAAACTCAACAGCAGAATCTGCTTTGCAAAGTTTGATCTTTCCGATGCTTTTCTTCAACTGGAAGTTGATAAGGAATCCAAAGAGCTCCTTACTATCAACACCCACAATGAAGAATTCAGATTTAACCACTTTAGCTTTGGTCTCAAACCAGCACCAGCCATTTTCCAACAGACAATGGACACCATGCTGACCAAATTAACAGGATTTGCAGCATTCATTGATGACATCATCTTCGCAGGAACAAAACAAGATTAACTTTTGCAATGTTTATTTTGTGTTTTCAACAGATTGTGTGTTAAAGGTGAAAAGTGAATTTTTCCGAGCACAAATAAAATATCTTGGGTTTATTTTCAACAGAAATGGCAGACGACCAGACCTGGAAAATATTTGAGCAATAAAAAAACATGCCAGCACCGACAGATGTAACAAAATTACGTTCTTTTCTTAGTTTTCTTAGCCATTACAGTGCTTTTTTGTCTGAACTTTGAGTTTGTCTATCCCTCTATACCATTTTTTTCAGTGTCGATCTTCATTGTCAGAAGTCAACGGCTGTTTTCTTTTTGCAGAATGTGTAATTATCCCATCTTCATTACATGAAAGATTGATAAAGCAATTTCATTATGGTCATCAAGGTATTAGCCGTATGAAATCCCAAGCATGCAGCTATGTTTATTGACTAAACATGGACAAGCAGTTGGAGGAATTGGTACGCACATGTTCCATTTGCCAACTTGCAGCAAAACCTCCCAAGAAAACTACATTCAGTTCCTCACCTATCCCTGAATCACCCTGGTCACGCCTTCACATTGAATTTGTTGGGCCCATCGAGGGGCAGTATTATTTTATCATTGTTGATGCTTACAGAAAATGGCCAGAATTTTTTCAGATGAATTGCATCACCTTGGATTAAACAATTCTAAAGTTAAAACAAATCTTCAGTCGATTTGGAGTTCCACAGATACTAGTTTCTAATAATGGCACTGCCTTCACTTCAGGTGCATTTTCAACTTTCTGTGCAAAGAATGGTATTCAACACATTAAGACATCTCCTTTTCATCCACAATCAAATGGACAAGCGGATCATTTAAAGGAGCACTCCTCAAATTCGAAGGAGAATGAACCACACAAGAAATATTAGAAATATTCCTCAGAAGTTACAGAGCTACACTAAATCCAAACGCACCTAATGGAAATTCATCAGCAAAAGCACTGTTGAACCTTAAAGTTCGTTTACACATAGATATCATCCATTCAATTACAAGCCATGTCCTAAAAAGGAAGATGGAGATAGAACAACAATTTAACTGTCATCATGGAGCAATAAAATGCAAATATGTATTATGTAACAGAGAATTGAGTCAGCCCAATCAAAAACTCTGAGTTGGTTGTATGTGGTGCTGTAAGCACCAGGAGTTGTGTCCCCTTCCACAATGAGCTGTTGTCAGAAGACCTGCTTAGAGGTGGTGCAGCCTATTTGCATATGAACAATGCTGGGCAGGTATTATCCAATAGTCAGTGTGGGTCTGGAATTGGGAGAGCAATTGAGAGAGGTGCTCTCGATGTGCAGATGTGCAAAAACCAGACAAAACGAACAAATACCAGGACAACCTGTACTTGCAAAAGATTACCGCAACGGTAAAGAAAAGGTAAAGATTACCGCAACGGTAAAGAAAATGGATTTAAGGACACATTATATGTCGCTCTGGAAAAATGTTACGTATGATGTGGATATGCAGTCTTCAGTTTGTGTTCAAGATGCAAACCAATTACAACCATCAAACCTTCCAGAGATAAAATTAAATTCCACTTTACCACTGAACATTCTAATGGACACATTTGAATTGTCTCAAAAAGTTCCCAAGTAATTCCAAGTGACAAAGATAGGATTCCAGCAAAATGTGCACCAATGAAATCACATCGACTACGAAGTAAGCCATACTCACTGCAATTAAATCCCCAACATATGAGCAAAAGGCAAAAAAGGGGAGGATTTTGGGGGTGCAAAACTTATTTCCCCCTATAAAGGACTATAAATCACGATACAATTGAGTTATGTCCATGGTCCACTAGTTGGTCTGTGGCACTTCTGAATTCAACATGGTGATAAGCTGACACACATGTGGAATTCATGTTTTAAATCCAAATCCTTGCTGTTTTTGGGTAGTAAATGAATAAAAGTTATTTTATTATATTTTAAAATACATTTGTCATTTATTTTGTTCATCCCAAAAACCTTGATATAATATATATATATATATATATATATATATATATATATATATATATATATATATATGTACATTAAGTGCTGGTGTTAATAAAATAATGCTTGATGCAATATAACAGAACTAAACTATATATTAATATACATATTTTTGATCACCGAGTCATGCTACCTGTGAGGAAAAATGTGTGTGTGTGTGTATATATATATATATATATATATATATATATATATATATATTTGCTTTGTCTGAGTATTCAGGGCATTGAACTTTTTACTGTGTAGGTAGATGTTTGCCTTTTGGGCTTTTTTTTTTATCCTTGTTCGAGATTTTTTCCCTGTCTAAGGTGTTAGATCATCTGTCAAGTGCCTGGTGGTCACACTGACATCATTAGTTTTTCTTTAGCAATAGTAGTAGGGCATATATATATATATATATATATATATATAGTGCATTTTTCAATGAATTATGACATCTGTTCAATGCATGTTGTCTGGTTTTTTTTTTGTTTTTTTTTTATTATCAATGACAAAGTTTTTTGGCATTTTTATCTGTTAAATTTGTACTTGTATACATAAAGATTCTTTCTAAAAGAGGTGTTTGGATTAGAATACGTTATATTGAACTACAATTTTACAATATTATTTTTACTTTTAATTACTAATAGACTATATTTCATTTTAAAGCAAATAAATGTAATAGAATTACTTAAATTATTTAAAAATTATTATTAACACACATACACAGAGGGTGTAACAGCAAAATTGTCCAATTGTTAGATTAAGCTTTGAACCATTGTATCTGAGAAATGATTAAAGACATCTTACTGGAATTCTCTGAGGAATGTATTTAGATCTAAGTTGAAATGATGATCCCTCTTCCTGTTGTGACCTCCAGTTTTTCTCTCTCCTGTTCCCTCTTTTTTAAATTTATACACCATTGTCTTGATGGTTCATGAATGGACTTTTAAGATGGAAGCCAGAGTATGAATGTTAGTGCCATTACTGAAGGCATGAATGATCTTTTTCCTCTCACCATTGTTAAGTTGAGAAGACATAGTGGGACTGACAGAAAATAATTTTAACCTGTTCTCTTTCTAGCTCAATAACTCAAAGGTTTTTCAGTGATTCTTACGACAAATGGTGTCAAGACAGCTAAATATCTTATCTGAAAACCTGGAAAAATTAAACTCAATTCGTTTAGTATTTTTGGATATTAAACATTTTGTGGGATGGACAATTATCCCATGCTATTACATGAGTTGGACAATTTTCCTGTTACACTTGGTATATATACACTGTGTGCCAACTTATTATCGAGATAATTTTTTTTCTAATATTTCAAAAACCGTCCAATCAATTCACACAAAATTTTCACACAATGTTGGCAACACTGACCTGCGCAATCACGGAATGTAAACAAACTGGCGCCATATTTGTTATCAGCACGGTTTGAGCGTGCCAAAGTATTATAAAGGTTTAGTAAAATTCCCAGAATTGAGCAAACGAAATGTTTATTAATGTAGCACATGAATGTTTATGATCAAAAGAAGCTAATAAATAAGATAACCAAACAAATAATAACAGATACAAACAAAGACACAGTTTTAAACAAATTAATAGGGAATGTGCTTTCCCTATTTTGAAATTACTTGAAGAAGACGATGATCCATAGAATTTGTTAATTGTAGGGTGTCATCTGCTGTAATGCCGTGATATATGTCAAGAATTGCTTCCCACAATTCAGCGCTGCTCCTGAATTGTCGTCCGTTGGCGTACAGTCTTCACTTCATGATGCTCCAAAGGTTTTCGATTGGGTTCAGATCCGGAGAATTTGCTTGCCACTTCATTTTTCGAGGTCCATCGAAGCCCAACTGTTTCAAATATTCAGTAGTCTTGTGAACAGCATGTGAGGGAGCATTATCTTGCATAAAAACAATGGCCCTTCTGAAGGCAACTCTTTACCTTTTCATCCACGGTTCAAGATGCTCCTTCATAAACGCTATGTATGCATCAGCATTCATTTTGACGCAATCTGATACTCTCCATGGGCCCACTATTTTTTTCCAATGATACCACCCCAGATCATTATGCCTCCACTGCCTTGTTGGCGTCTCAAACGCTGATGGCGATTCTGTCCGTTCATTACCCAGCCTTTGCACCATCTATCTCGCCCATTAATTGTTGTTCGAGTTTCGTCTGTGAACAAAACTTTAGAGAAGTCAATCTTCATATTGTCCTTGGCCCATTTCAATCAATTTTGAATGTGATTTCTCATCAACGGAGACTTCGATACAGGTTTGACTGTTGTTGGTATTTCCCTCAGGTACAGATACCAAGTACTTTTAGACACAGTAGGATCCCCAATGCGACTGAAAAGCTCTTGACTGGTAAGTCCAGGGTTATTCGTGGTCTCTCGTTTAAGTTGTGACATGAGACGACGTGAAATAATCCTCGGCTTGTCTTTATCTGCCCTTTTGCATACTTGTATAGGGTCGGCGGTGAACTTTTTCACTGTTTGATGACACCTCCCTATCATTTTAGAAATTTCTAGGGTAGATTTACCTTTTGAGAGTTCTGAGGTGATAGTTTTCTTTTCAGCATCACTTAAACTGCTTTTACGGCCCATCTTTTCACTAAATTCTTACACTTTTCTAATAATTTGGCACGCTCATATCACTGTGCTGATAACAAATATGGCGCCAGTTTGTTTACATTGCACAGATCAGTGTTACCAACATTGTGTGAAAATTTTGTGTGAATTGATTGGATGGTTTTTGAAATATTAGAAAAAAAAGTTATCTTGATAATAATTTGGCACGCAGTGTGTGTGTGTATATATATATATATATATATATACACACACACACACACACATTCACACACAACGGGTGTAACAACATGGGATAATTGTCCATCCCACAAAATGTTTAACAACCTAAAAAATACTAAACAAATTGAGTTTATATATATATATATATATATATATATATATATATATATATATATATATATATATATATATATATATATATATATATATATATATCACACACACACAAATCTTTTACAAGAGATATAACACTAAATGATTTCTTATTAATTGACAGTTCACTAATCATTAGCCATGTAAAACAATATCCCAAATGATATATATATATGTGTGTGTGTGTGTGTGTGTGTGTGTGTGTGTGCCACTCAGTGTATAAAAATTCAGTATGCAAGTATATACAGTATTAGGAAGAAGACGGATGCTGTGAAAAAGAAAAATGCTGAGTCTTTGTCAGATTTATTAATTTGTTATGTGAATGGCAAGCACTGGTCATAAATCATACATGTAAGCTTTTTGAGAGCGTCTTTGGTTTTAGTATGTGAAGCTCGTACTTAACAAATCCAATTATCTATCAGGTGTAGTGAGTGGAATTTTACAGCGCAGATGTGTTGCTGCTTTTCTGTCACTATACCACTACTGTTTAAATGCTGAGTCTCCTCTGCTTATATAGAAAAAAATAGGCTCAACTTGAACCCAATTTTAGATTCTCAATTAGTGGAGATATCTAATATATAATTTGGTCATTGACATAGTCAGGGCCAGCATTACATACTCTAATTTTATATCTCATGTACAATGTGACCCCCTTAAAATTAGCTTCAAAATTAGGTCTTCAAAAGTTGCATGATACATGAGTATATATGATATATATTATGCCCTACACTTTTGTTTTTATTATTATGTTTTGTGAAGTAGCTTTCTATGGGGAAGAGGGGAAAACGTTTTTGTGACATGTTTCATTCCAAGAAGAATTCTTCAGATTGAGAAGTTTTATTGATGGGATTTCTCTTACGATATAAAATGCGGAAAAAAGCTGGGAGAGAAAAACAAAATTTAGAGTTTTTAAGTCTGAATGTTAAAGATGCAAAGAGGCTCAGCTTAAATGTTGATGTCCAGATTTACCTTGATAAAAGTTTTGGACATTAAAAGTCTTGCTGATAGAGTCAATTATCAACAAGCGAAATCACGATCCATATAGGTGGAGTCTTATTCTCCGTGTGTGTGTGTGTGTGTGTGTGTGTGTGTGTGTGTGTGTGTATATACATACATACATATAATTATTATTTATAAAAAAAAAATTATAACATAAATATGTTATAAAATCACTACAAAAATAGCCATTTTGTTTCAACACCCTCGGTGTCTTATCAAGTGTTGAGGGTGTTGAAACAAAATGGCTATTTTTGTAGTGATTTTATAACATTTATGTTATAATTTTTTATAAATAATAATATATCTGCTCTACTTTGTATTGAGCACTCTTTTAAGAATAGTAATTGTTGGTTATTGGAATTCATTCCGTATATACCAATTATATATTTGGGTGTATATATATATATATATATATATATATATATATATATATATATATATATACATATATATACATACATACATACATACATAAATACACACAGTCACACACACACATAGATACACAAACTTGATAAGTGATTTACGAGGTGCTGATACTTTTATTATTGTTCTATGGAAACCTTATCTTTTAAAACATAATTTAAGAAAATAACGGGTGAACGCTTTTTTATATAATTTTTAAGTACTAAGCAATCTAAAAAATGTTGGAAAATGTTTTCAGTAATCTAATTTTAGGAGTCTTGTGAAACTCCCTTCCAGCTCCATGCTTTCCAACCAACTTTAATCTGAAAGAATTTAAATGCATTGCCACTTGCTATCTTATGTCCTCCCGAAGGCTCTTTTTTCGTTCTACACATTACTAATGCTTCTGTTCCTAATTCACCCACACACTGTAACCCCTTGTGTCTTAGTAGCTTTACTGCCATGCTTGGGGTGATACTGATTAAAAAAAAAAAAAAAAAAAAAAAAAAAAAAAAGGAGGCATTTATAACCCAATGATGGAATATGAAGATTTTCTGACACAAAAACTATCAATGTCTATAAACACACAAAGTAAATTAACAATACAAACCACTCTAGACAAATTTAAACAGTCATAGACTAAGATTGGTTGTTGATGAGAGGGTGTTGCATAAAAATGAAACCAGTGTACAGAGTTTGTACCAAATTGAGACAAATGTTCCCTGTCCCCATGAAATTATTTATATTTATATATGGTACATCTTGGAGGATATGAATCAGTTTAGACACTAGAATAATTATAAAAATGGTACTGAATTTGCTGTTCATAAAGTGGGGTAGCAGTTTGGTTATGTTGAACAATTAAAAACTGATCCTCCATATAAAATGATTTTAAAAAAAAAGCAACAGGACATAAAACAGGCGTGCAATTTTATATAATGTACAATTAAAAACTGATCTCCCATATATGATTTACAAAAAATGAATGGACATAAAATAGGGGGTGCACTTTTACATAATGAACAATTAGAAACTGATCCCCCATATATGATGATTTACAAAAATGAATGGACATAAAATAGGGGTGCAATTTTATATAATAAATAATTAAAAACTGATCCCCCATATATGATAATTTACAAAAAAGTGTCTGGATATAAAATAGGTGGGGCACTTTTACATAATGAACAATTAGAAACTGATCCCCCATATATGATGATTTACAAAAAATGAATGGACATAAAATAGGGGTGCAATTTTATATAATAAATAATTAAAAACTGATCCCCCATATATGATAATTTACAAAAAGTGTCTGGATATAAAATAGGTGGGGCACTTTTACATAATGAACAATTAGAAACTGATCCCCCATATATGATGATTTACAAAAAATGAATGGACATAAAATAGGTGGGGCACTTTTACATAATGAACACTTAGAAACTGATCCCCCATATATGATGATTTACAAAAAATGAATGGACATAAAATAGGGGTGCAATTTTATATAATAAATAATTAAAAACTGATCCCCCATATATGATAATTTACAAAAAGTGCCTGGACATAAAATGGTGGGGGGCACTTTTACATAATGAACAATTAGAAACTGATCCCCCATATATGATGATTTACAAAAAATGAATGGACATAAAATAGGGGTGCAATTTTATATAATAAATAATTAAAAACTAGTCCATCTATAACAAGTTAGAAAAAGTAAGTAATTGGACACAAAGTCAATGTGCAGTTTCATATAATCTTTCATGCCTAATAAGTCAGGTGGGGTGGGAGTGCAATAACTAGGAGAGGGGTAGAAATTTCTAGCAAATTCTTAGTTGGGGTGGGAGTTAAATAAGTTATGATACTAACATTTTTGGGAGTTGGCCTGAAATGGAAGAAAATTCAACGGGTTGCAATAAATGGATATAGCTATGAAAGAAAAGAAAGTTGACTCATATTATGACTCATTAGACATGAGAGGGTAATGACAAATGAGAAACTGGTGCCATATATGTGATGATTAATAAAAAGTGATGTAGTTTTATCTAATGGACATTTAGAAATTGATGCTCTATGAAATAAGGACTTAAAAATGACGAGATACATGAAGAAATAAAAAGAATAAAATTGTCACTCTTCTTTATACCGTAAATTATTTTGTACACTATTGTTCCATATATATTTTTAGGATGTAAAAGTTTGCTTACCTTGTGTAAAAAAGTAGACTCTTGTACCATCTTGCCGAACGTAAAAATTTTCTGACAAGCACCGGCCTAAAAAGAAGAAAAATGGAGAAAATAGTTGAAATTATGACCATTTAGGTTTTGGTTCAGCAAGTCTTTTAGAGAATGGCAAACCAAACTGGAACCTGTAAAGAGTAGTACTGGCCAAACACCATAAGAACAAAGAGAAAATTCATTGTGTGTTCAGTTCAGTTCTGGATGAGCTTTCTTCCTCTTATTGGAGCTTGTGGCATGAATGCCAACCAGTGCAGCATGCTGTTCCCAAATTTCTGACAGAGTGAATTGAGTTATGGCGCTCTTTTTCTCACAGAATGTGCCAAACTAACCCAACTATACTGTGCAGTCAGCAAAATCAAAAAACAAACAGCACAAAGTTGCTATTCCTTTTCCTTCTTTTTTTCTATCTTTCCGTGTGTATCTTTCGAAGTCTATAATGGTATATTTAATTATATGTATTATGTAATTTCAGGGAAATAAAGATTGCTATGGATCGTAAGATAATAACTTCAAAAGAATAAACCAAATATTGTCCAGTTATTGAGTGGTAGGAACATAATTTTAGAAACTACAATGAAGTTAAACAATCCAGAAACAAATTGAAAATACAACAAGAACAAAGAAAAAAATGGAGATAAGAATATCACTAAAAGAGATTTTGAAAAGACGAAAAGGGAGATAAGCCAGAAAAGTTGATTGATTAACAAGAAAATATTTGAAGGAGCTGAGGTTACAAATGGAATGTGTGACACAGAAATCTGAAGGTGGACAGGAATAACAATAGGTGCTTTCAGAAATCAAGTATTAAGAAATAGGAAAAAGTCCCTAGAAACAAAAAAAAATGCTGAACTGCTATGTAATATTTAATCTCCTACATGGCTGCTAATGTAAATGTGGGACTATCTCCTCAAAGATGAAGAGATTGAGATGTGGTTGTATCACTCATATAACAAGTCTTAAAGAAAATAGTAACCACAAGGAAACCAATACTGACATTCAGAAAGAAACAATTGAAATTTCTGGAACAGATAATGAGGAAAGAGGACATAGAGAATTTAATACACACAGGGCATATTGAAAAACAAGAGAAACAAGGGGATACAATAAGTAACAATTTAACAGGTTTGTGCAAATGGATTGTGGAATAAAGATAAAGTGTGATGGTAAAGGAGAAAAACTTACTGAGAGCATTGCATCTCTGACAGAAAATTTTGAAGAAAAAAATCCATAAAATACAAGTTCATTAAAAAATTTAAAAAAAAGGAGAATTCGTTTACAAAAAAAAAAAAAGATTCAAATTTAATATTTGTGCAGCGAAAAGAACATTGTATCGTAAATCTATCATTTCTATCCGTTGGTAACAAAGAATACAAAATGAAAAACTAAGGGAGATAACTTACCTTTCTTGAACCGAAGTTGCGCCATGTCATATCTACCATAATCCCTGAATAATAAAAGTCCACCCGGTTTCAAATAATTGCTCAGTCTTTCCACTGTTTGCTGCATCCTGAAAATAAATATCAATAGAACAAAGTTAAAAATAAACATCTGCAATATAAACACAGCCTCATTAACAAATCATTAATCTGACTAAGCCAGATTTCCACCTGAAAAAAATAGCCAGCACATGTTTATCAAAAAATAATAACAAAATGATTTGCATGAGGCATTTTTTTCAGATACAGCTCTACTGGATTTTAGGGGTCATTTACTTGTGAATGAATGGGGATCAAATATGGATCTGAATCCGACAGAATGATCAGATAAAAAACAAATAGGAAACGTTTATCAATCTATGTTTATCTTTTATTAAAGCTTCATCTGATACTGAGATATGGAGAGAAATAGAAGAAAGATATTCTGGTATTTTTACTTTTGTGTTGTTTGATTTTCATTGGACAATCATGTTTCACGTGCATTTGACTCTTTTAAACAAATGTTAATATAACTTGTGGCATTCCAAATTCAAGAAGAGATGGCATGCCCAGCCAAAGTTTTAAGAAATTAATAGATTCCAAATCTACCTGAAAATCTGTTAATATTGCTATATTTATGTAAGTGTATAAAAATTCTAGTTTGTCTAGGATTCTAGTTTACTTTTGAATGTAAATTTTCTCTTCATATCTGATTTTATCTGGCTTAAAATAGTAACCAAATTTATTGACATGTTTTTTTATGGCTTAGCAACCTTTTGCAGGTTATTTAAAGCCAGAAAATATTTTTAAATTCTAAGTAGTTTTGAAAGATAATAATGATTTACTGATAAAAGTTCTATTTAACCCATAGCTGGGGAAGAAGTGGTGGATTCATACCTTTCCCTCAAATATTTGGTTTGGTTTGTTTTATGGCATATCAACCTCAATTGGTTATTTAATGCTGACAATTTTTATTGCTGGTAATGTTTTTTACTTCAAAAAAATGTATCGATGGTAATATTTTTTTTTTCCAAAAAGTTTTTCAAAAAAGTATTGCTGGTAATAATTTTTTCTTCAAAAATTTATTGCTGGTAAGAATTTTTTTTACAAAGTATTTCTGGTATTAAAACATATTTTTATACTTTCATAGTGTTTTGGCTCCAGTTTGGGGGTTAGCTATTTACCCATAGTTGGGACCCTAACAGGTGCTACCACTCTGGGTCAAGGTGTACCTAGGAACAACAATTAAGAGGTGGTTTCTCCTCCTGATCAAAGGCCTTGCTGTTGGATGTAGTTTATCATCTTACCCAGGATGGTTTCCCTCAAAGGTAATTTCATGTAAGTGAATATAACAAACCCTACTGTAATTGGAACTCAGCTTCCTGATTTTTAATTTTGAGCCATTATACATCACACCACCCACACATCCAAGCTTACAGTACCTGGTATTCCCAAGTGGTCACCCATCTAGGTACTGACCAGGCTTGATGGCGTTAAAGTTTGGTGACTTTACAGAAACAACTGTCTCGGCATGATATGGCTGTAAGCCCAAAAGACTGCTAAGCTTTTATAAATGTTCACCATCGGTTGAGAGAGAAACTCGAAAAAAGAAAAAGAAAATCGGCATAATAAATAAAACTGATTCCAAATAACAGGGACGTAAGTAGATTAAAAGCAGGTCAACATGAAGATGATGTCAGGAATGTATCCAGGATTTTAAGGAACTGAAATGAAAAATTCATCAACAGTGCAGTTGATGAGGGTTTCTATAAATTAGGTGGAAATGTCTTCATTTATATTTTCCAATTTTATTAATGAAAGTTAATGTTTTATTAACCATGTGATGTTAGTTTATACTATTATAAATTTATAAAAATTAGTTTATACTAACATCACATGGTTAATAAAACATTAACTTTCATTAATAAAATCAATCAATTTGTATCAATCAGCTGGTGTTATAATTTTAATGATACATTTATATAACAAATATACCATGTGAATCATGGCTTATATGATTTTATTCCAAATATTTCAACCTATTGTTGGTGTGAGATAACCTCAAAAGAATAAACCAAATATTGTCCAGTTATTGAGTGGTAGGAACATAATGGATGGAGACATAACATCATCATTAAACTTGAGAGCTGTTTATCATATTCTAAAACTTGAGAGCTGTTTATCATATTCTAAGTAAAATATATATAATAGTATATTTAATTATATTATTATTATTAATTATTTAATTATATATATATCAATTTCAGGCATATAAAAATGATTATAGGTCAAAAGAAAGATATAAGCTCAAAAGAATAAACCAAATATTGTCAAGTTATTGAGTGGTAGGAACATAATTTTAGAAACTACAATGAAGTTAAATAATCCAGAAAGAAATTGAAAATACAAGCAAGATAAGAACAAAGCAAAAATAGTAATAAGAATGTCAGTAAAAGAAACACTGAGTAACCTATGTAATGATCTTGTTTAAATGGATCAAGGGTGCAGTTGATGATCAAAGATTTTAAGGAATCGAAATGAAAAGTTCATCAAATTCTTTGGTAATGAGTTTGATGACTTCTGTAAGTTAGATGGAAATGCCTTCATCTTTATTATGTTATATTTTATTATGAAAGTTAATGTTTAATTAAGCATACAATGTTAGTATAATTGTAATAATATCAGGGAAATTATTTAAGGTAGATAATTATCGGTATGTCAGTCAAATCTTAAAAAAAAAAAAGGTAAAGCATTACAAAACATTTGCTAATGACTTCAGGCAGATGAGAAGAGTTTTGACAGTGATGTCAGCTAGGCAGGGAGTACTCTGATAATGAATTCAGCTAAATGTCAAGCAGTATCACAGCGATGTCGGCCACATGCCAAGAGGACACACAGCAAAGTCGGCCACATGCCAAGAGGACACACAGCAAAGTCGGCCACATGCCAAGAGGACACACAGCAAAGTCGGCCACATGCCAAGAGGACACACAGCAAAGTCGGCCACATGCCAAGAGGACACACAGCAAAGTCGGCCACATGCCAAGAGGACACACAGCAAAGTCGGCCACATGCCAAGAGGACACACAGTGATGTCGGCTAAATAAGAGGCCTTCTGAGGGTGAGGATGATGTTGGTTAGATGAGAAGCACACTGACAATCACATCAGATAGGTATGATGCATCCTGACAGTGACGTCAGTTAGCTGGACAGTGTCTTGATAGTGACTTTGTTTAAACGAAAAGTGACCAGACAGTTAGATGAGAAGCTATCTGACAATAAATTCAGTGAAATTAATTCTAGATTAAAGTCTTACCTGTGTGGACTGATTGCGTTGAGAACAAATATCATAATAATGATATCCAAGCTGTTTTCTTCAAATGGCACCGGGGAATTTTCATTAGTGATATCACACACAAATGGATGGCAACGTGATGGTTCAAAATCGGGGTGTTCCTGTTGAGAAAGCCAAACTTTGGTAAATAAAAAAAGCAAGTGTCTTGTGTTTTAGACAAGCAACATTAATCAAGAGACATGTGAATTAAAAACTGATTTGGTGCACGGTTAATATCTCTCTACAAACCTACTTTTAATGGAAACTTCAACAGGAATCCCTAACATATGATAGAAAAGTTTAATGGTCAGATGCACAAGCATCAGAGTAATTGTATATATTCTTAGTGAAAAAGCACGACTGATTTCAGTTAAGACAGGTTGTGAATGGAGGAGATACTAAACTTTGATTTGGTGCATTTACATCCATCAGCAAGGCCTCTGATCAGGAGATTGGAGGTTTTGAGGAGTGTGGAACCACTTTTTAATTGCTGTTGCTCCCAGGCCCACTCTGACCTATTAGGGTTCAAGATATGGGCAAATAGTGAACCCCTTAAACAAGAACAAAACACTATGAAAGTATAAAAATACATTTTTTTTTTAAACTTACCTTGACGAGTTCAATCGCTTTATTGGAGAAGTCACAACAGTACATCATGAGGTTTGGATTGCTGCAAAATACAAAGAATATTTCCTGGTAAAATTCTAACAGTAAAAGTAAAAAAAAAACTTTCAGTTGTAAATTAATGAGTTCATTCTTGTTGTAGAGTAGTTTCACAGTGGAGGCTTGTATTTCACTAAGTCGGTCCTAAAATAGGTTCGACGTACAAAATGTTAGGAACTTGATATAATAGGTAATAACGCAGAGAAATCTAGTTGTGGTGGCTGATACTTTAATATCCGACTAACGGTCATCCGATATCGACTGACTGACCAACTCCCTGAGCGACTGCTACTACTCCTACTTATTTCTTCTGGACATGGTAATGAGTAGTTATAGCTTTCTAAACAACTGTTTATTCCCATCAAGAAATCCGTGCAAACACAAATTTTATTATTTCTCTTCTTTACATACACCACTGAAGCAGCCCATTTTGAATGGTTAATTTTTTCTATTATACCAATTCTTTCAAGTCTGTCTCACTCTTCATTAACTTGTTCTAATACTGTGAATAGTACGCTGTTTCAGCTTAAATGCTGGCATCAAACTTCTTTTTACTTGAAAATCTGCTTTGAATTTTGAACACTATCCCAGTTCATTTGACAGGATATCTGGAAAACATTTTTTAATTCTTCTTTAAGATTTTCGCCCTGACTTTTTAAACTGGTCACTTGTTGACTTACTTTTTTTTACAATAAACGTTTATTGGCAAATCCCAAAATTCAAATAGTTCCATCCAGTCCATTCTGAATAAATTCATAGCATTTTTTAATACATAAGCTTTAGTTTTTTTCATGCTTATTATGATAAAAGATATTGTTTCTAAAAAAAAAAACAAAAAAAAACATCATTTCCCACCAAAAACTGGAATTTGTGACATTAGAAGTCCTTTTTAATAACTGCTTTCCAATTTCCTTCCATGTAGTTTCATTGATTATTGAAATATTACTGTCAGAGTCCAGTAGCATTTCACACCCACATTTTCGCATCGTAGATAATTCTATATGTGGGTGGAGTCATCACATGATCTCAAAAAATTTAAAATTTTGTTTTTTAGATAATTTGATGTCCCCCAACATTTAGAATAATCTACAGTTTTAAGGCACATGATATATGACTGACCAATGAGAATCAAACAAAATAAAATTGAAAACACCAAAATTCTGACTTTTTTAACTCACTCTCTGCTGAAGCTTTAATAAAAGTAAAATATGTTAGATTGATAAACGTTCCCTATTTGTTCTTTATCTTATCATTCTGTTAGATTCCAAGTGATACTTGATCCCAACTCACACACATTATATATATATATATATATATATATATATATATATATATATATATATACGTATACATAGTGCTCAATGTAATACAACAGAACTATTAAGTATATATTAATAAATATACATCTTATTCCTCACCGCTAACATGACTTTATTTTGTTCACTGGGGTAGATTGTTCTAGTTCCACATGCCATGCCTTTTCTGGATATCTCAGTTTCAGTTATCTGTGTTTAGTAACTCAACTCTCCAAGTTTTTGTTCACAGCTGGTGCGGCCAGGTATTGAACTCACAAGTCACTGGATGACTTCAACCAACACTTTTATCCAATGAGCTTTTTTCTATCATATAATGAGCGGGGTTTAAGGAAATATTTTTTGCAACCAGATATTGTAAGCTTCAACTTTTGATAATTTTAGTTAAATCAATTTAAAAGACAAAGGTTAATACTTACGTATTAGTCTTAAGAACAGGAAATACTGTATTGCCAGCACCACAACCGACCTGCAAAGGAAGTAAGAATATGCAGTTATGAAGAAGAAAAAAAAAGAAAGAAGCTATCTCTGCCTGTGACAGAATCTCTGGGGTCAGGCATCCCTAAAAGCTTCTCCAGGAACTACCTGAAGACAGAAACTTCAGAGAGTTGAACAACAGATACTACACTTTAATTCCAGCAAGAAGGTTGGGCAATTGCTCTCTCTCTAATTATCAGCTTCTATCTATTTATTTTCATCAGTTCACTCAAAGCAAGGCAATAAAACCACTAAAATGCAAGTGTCTACTGAGTGTGAGAGAATATGAGGAAAAAAATATTAAGGAGTGAGAACAATAATTGAAGAGGAATTAAGACGACAAAAGATATTGATTGGCATTGCACTTAAATTCTTGAAGATCAAACTTGACTGGAAAGCAAGAATCCAGAAGAGAGTTCCATAAGCAAGAAGTGCAAGAGAAGAAACTGTTAGCATAGAACTTACGATTCCATCTAGCAATTTAAACTGTAAAGGGATGAAAACTTGCTACCAATCTATGCTTAAATTTGCAAAATCAAAGTACCAAAGAGGAATGTTCATAGAAAAGGCACAGAGAAGCTAGCATTAGAGAAAAAAAAATGCTATTAAAAAGAAAGAACAACAACAGAAAAGGAATTAAGAAGGCAGAAGATAATGATTGACAATGCATTTAAATTTTTGAAGATCAAACTTGACAGAGAAGCAAGAATCTGGAAGAGAGTTCTACAAGTGAGAAGTGTGAGAAAAGAAACTTAGCACAGAATTTACAGTTACATCTTGGCATTTTGATTATAAAATGATGAGACCTTGTCGCCAATCTAGTACTGCACTCAAATTCATAGTCTAAGTAACATAGAGGAAAGTAATATTTATTTTGAGAATCCAAGGAGGGTAGAGGAAGGCTGTTTTTCAATCTGTCTTATAATTAAACCTAGCTAGCCACAATTGCTGATCTAAACATACCACAGTATTCATTACACCAAAACAACACATTCTTTCTTACCATTTTCACTACAGTCACCATAATACCTCAAGTCTCTATGAAGTCCTAACTAGTTCCTATATGTACAATTCTGTTTTTAAAAATTAAACCCCAATAAATATTTACATGTTCATCAGAACAATTGCCATGAAAATATTTATAAAGACAGCACAGAAGTTTATGTTATGGCAGTGGAAAAGTGACTGAAGCTGATTTAATTTATTTTTAGTAACTTTATGCAACTGAGATCTTGCAGTCCTTTCTAAAAAATTTTGCTAACATGTAATGAGGGATGTTTAACTATATAGTTTTTTGCAACAACTGACATGTGAGGAAAGTCTATGTTAGCATATCCTGTGTAATTATTCTAGACTTGTCTTTGGAAATTGTTTATAAATAAATTTGCAGCAACATGATGACTTGTTTTATCTCATATTCTTTTAAATATGTTTTAATTTGTTCTGAAATATTTATAAAAGTAATCTATATGCCAAGATTTAATCCAGGCCCAGATTAAGCTAGTGTGGTGTCTGTAACATATTATGAAGAGACATTAAAAAAACATATTTATAAACATTAAATGATAAGGACAGGAAATACTGTCTGTCTGTATCTCTGAGATGAGGTTTTATGATTATTTAGATTATTTAGACAGTGGATAAAGACGTTGGTTAGATCCAGTGACTAGACCCAAAGAGTTGTGAGTTCAATACCAGACTACAGCTGTGGTGAACCAAACTTGGAGAGTTGAGTTAAAGGGAAATAACTGAGACACCTGGAAGAGGCATGGCACGTGCAACTAGAACAATCTACACTGGTGGATGAAATAAAGGGTTCGATTCAAAATTCCAATCACTTGAAGAAGGCTGGAGAGTACAATGGCCAAAACATTGTGAATACAGCAATGAAGATGAGGATAATGGTCTGAATAATTAAGTAGGAAATACTGTATTGCCTACATCACAAATGACTTGTGAAGTCAGTCAGAGTAAACAATGATAGAATTAAAAAATATATATAAATATAGGGAAAAAAGAAGAAGAAATGGGAAAAAAAAGGAAGAGGGAAAAAAAAAAGAAAGAAAAATGAAATGGAAAAAAGAGGAGAAAGAAAAGAGGAAAAAATAGAGAAGTAAAAAGAAGGAAAGAGGAAAAAATAGAGAAGTAAAAAGAAGGAAAGAGGAAAAAATAGAGAAGTAAAAAGAAAAAAGAAAAATAAAAAGAAGAGGAAAAAAGAAAAAAAAAAGGAAAAAAAAAAGAAAGAAAAAAAAAAAAAAAAAAGAAGAGGAAAAAAGAAAGAAAATAAAAGAAGAGGAAAAAGAAAAATAAAAGAAGAAAAAAAAAAAAAAGAAAGAAAAATAAAAAGAAGAGGAAAAAAGAAAGAAAAATAAAAAGAAGAGGAAAAAAGAAAGAAAAATAAAAAGAAGAGGAAAAAAGAAAGAAAAATAAAAAGAAGAGGAAAAAAGAAAGAAAAATAAAAAGAAGAGGAAAAAAAAAAAGAAAAAAAAAAAAAGAAAAAAAGAAGAGGAAAAAGAAAGAAAAATAAAAAAAAGAAGAGGAAAAAAAAAGAAAAAAAATAAAAAGAGAAGAGGAAAAAAATAAAAAGAAAAAAAAGAAAGAAAAATAAAAAGAAGAGGAAAAAAGAAAGAAAAATAAAAAGAAGAGGAAAAAAGAAAGAAAGAAAAAAAAAAAATAAAAGAGGAAAAAAAGAAAGAAAATAAAAAAGAAAGAGGAAAAAAAAAGAAAGAAAAATAAAAAGAAGAGGAAAAAAGAAAGAAAAATAAAAAGAAGAGGAAAAAAGAAAGAAAAATAAAAAGAAGAGGAAAAAAGAAAGAAAAATAAAAAGAAGAGGAAAAAAGAAAGAAAAATAAAAAGAAGAGGAAAAAAGAAAGAAAAATAAAAAGAAGAGGAAAAAAAAAAAAAAAAAAAAAAAAAAGAGGAAAAAGAAAAAAAAAAAAAGAAGAAAAAAAAGAAGAAAAAAAAAAAAAGAAAAAAGAAAAAAGAAAGAAAAATAAAAATAAAAATAAAAAGAAGAGGAAAAAAGAAGAAAAAGAAAGAGAAAGAGAAAAAAATGAAGAAATTTTTTTGGTCAACAATCTTCACCTCAATCCTGAGAAATTTATGTGACTTAAAACTTAAGTAAGGGAGACAAACCCAAAGTTTAAAATTCCAGTTTTGAATCAGAAATGTAGTTGCCATTTTGAATATTTAATGAACTAATGTGATCTAATATTGAATATTTAATTAACTAATGTGATCTAATTTGCATAATTTGGGGGGGGGTGAAAATACAAACCACAAGTTTTCAGAAACTGTATAGTTTGTTAAGGTTATTTAAAATCCGAGAGCTTGTAATTAAAGAAAAATGGACAAACTTTTTGTTAACAAAAAAAGAACCAACGGTCGGAAGGTTCAGAATCCAGCTTAATTTTATTTTCAAGGTGACTTTGCCTGAATAAATGGAATTAATTTTCTTTGATGGAGAGTTGATCATGAAACATTTGCAATAATACCAACAGGTCACTTTAGTCTGTGAAAATAGGCAACAAAAATAAGGAGGTTGCCATGAATACTGGTTCACTCAGTTAAGTGCATATGTGACATAGACACTTGGGTGATCAGGTTTCTTTTGATTCATGAATGACTAGGCAGAAGATTTCCTGCAGTAGGCTGCCATTTATTTTTGCTGTAAACTGGTTGCCAATCAAGGCTTAAGAACCCAGTCTGTCCTGCTATTCAACCCATAGCTGGTGGGAGAAGAGATGGATTCATACCTTTCTCAAGAGTATTTGCATGTACGTGAATCCAACAAACCCGACTGGAATTTGAACTTGGCTCTTTGATTTCTCATTCCGAGTTGCTATCTATTACACCACAATGCATGTCCATGAATATTGACTACTTACCTCAAATATATGGAAGCTTTCATCAGGGTCATGGTTTTCAAGAGGTGAAGTTGGTGGGATCACCGCAATTTCTGGAATGCCTGCATTAGTTGTTGAGTCATCATCATCATTTTTTTCTTCTTCATCCAGTAATTCATCACTGTCTTCTTCTTCCTCTTCGACTTCGTCCTCAGAACCGGAATGAGAATTGGAAAGTTGGGTGAGAGTGGTGCTGTGAGCATAGGGGGCCAATTCAGGAAATTCTGTGAAAAGCCAATGGCGGTCTTTGAAGAATTTGTCCTGGTGTGTTTTGTAAAAACTGTCCCAAAATTCATATGCCTTCTCTTCGTATTCAACTGAAAAAATAAAATAAAATATTTTAGATCTTAAAATTTAGAACTCTGCATCATTTATAAATATTACTTCCCCTTTTACTGTATATGGAATCCCCTCAAAATATAGTGTTTTATATATTAGTTCTATATATTTGAAATTGCAGTAGCCTGGCTCTCAATTTCAGTCAAGATTATTTCAGGTGTTGCCATAGAAGGATATGACTACACAACCAAGAAATTCAAATTCAATTTGCATTGGCAGGACTAACACTTTGCCATAGTCACCAATAGAGTGCTAAGATTAAAAACAATTCTTGCCTTTCCAAACTGGTAAAGTACGTTGCTGTTTCATGTTACAACCAGTATTGGGATATGCAAGTAGCACAATGGTTATTGAAAGAAAATGGAATTGGCAAGCCAAATTCAAGTTCTAGCCCAGTTCAATTTACTCCAATGCCCATGGGAAAGCATGAACCCATTTAATTTTATCCCAGCTATAGATTAACCTTTAGCATGCTGGAGACGAAAATTGTTGCTGTAGAATTCTCTCTCTCTGCAGCATGCAAAGGGAGGGAATTCTACAGCGACAGTTTTCACCTCCAGCAAGCTAAAGGCTAAATAGCAGGGTACCTAGATAGGTGACCACTTGGGAATACCAGGCTAAATAGCAGGGTATACAGGATCTCTAACCTTGGGTTGTAGCCAATCTAGAAAGACTACACTGAATTCAAAACGATGGAGAAAGCAATGGGAAACAACTCTACCATAATTTGCAAAATGTCATGACAATTCATAGATGATAAAGAAAAGGAATCTTTAAATAGTTATGATCACCTTATGTCCAGAAGGAGTATAGTATTAATAAAGGTTTATATATAAAGCTAAGTATGTATGTCCCACAAAGTCTGATGTGTGAAGGAGCTACAATATGTAAAGACTACATAATAATAATAATAATAATAATAATAATAATAATAATAAGTGTAGTGTAGTTGATTGGATTACAAAGTAAAATTGTCCTCAAGTGCTTTGTTTAATTGGTGGAACTATAGTAGTGAGAAAGCAACTATTTTACATCTTAATTCAGATTTTATATCTTCCAGAATCTGTTAACAAATGTCCACAACAACAAAGGTGGTGAAAAAGTGTGTATTACAAATCCAAAAGCAGGAAAAATGATTAGTATAGAAATCGGAAGTGAAAAGTTCATTACCATTTTCCTTCTCCTAGAGTTTGACCATCATAAGATTTCAATTTATGCTATCAAGCAATGCCTGTGCACTAAATCTTTAAAATGGAGAAAGCTGTTGCACCAAGTCAACCACCACACTCTAAGCAATAACAGCATGTTCCCCAAAAAGAATAATTCATTGGATGTTATCAAGGCACAGATGTTAGCGTTTTCCTTTTCCTACGTGGATACATTAAAGAAAGCTAAGAGGTCCAACGCTTCCAGTGGGTCTACAACAGGACTGGACACCAACTGAGGTACTTTTATATCCTCTTTATATATGTGCGTGTAATATATATATATATATATATATATATATATATAAAAGAAGGTTTACATCCCACATTACATTGAAATACTGGTTCCTGTACAATTACAATAACTGAAGTTAAGGAACATCAAGCCTGGTCAGTACCTAGATAGGTGACCACTTGGGAATACCAGGTGCTGTAAGCATGGATGTGTAGGTGGTGTAATGGACAATGGCTCAGAGTTGTTAATTAGGTAACTGAGTTCTAATTGCCACTGGGTTTATTATATTCAGTTACATGTAAATACCGAAAGGAAAGGTATGAATGCACCTATTTTCCCTCCAGCTATGGGTTAATTAGTAAGACTAAACCCTTACTGTCTTCCAAAAAAAAAAAAAAATTCTTACAATCTAAAAATATTTTCTGGCTTTGAATAACCTGAAAAGCCACAGAAAATGAATGAGTTAATCAATAAAACGCCACAAGGATATACTTTCTTTAAGACTCTTCACTGCACAAGCCATTAGATGTAATCTCCATTGTTTAAAAAAAACAGAGTTATCTATTCAAATAAGTGTATCTACTAAAATATAACATTTAAATAAGACATAAGAAATTATGAAATTTTTTTTAAAACTATATTTATTTCATCTACAGGCCTGTGAACTCAACAAAACTTAATAAAGAAAATGTGCTGTCCAACAGGAATAGATTCAAGCCCAGCGGGGAGGTACATTTCTTTTAAAGTTTTCTCAAGTGCACAGGCCGGTAGGTGAAATAAACGCAGTTTTAAGAAAATGGAGTTTCTACTCAAATACAAGTATCCACTAAAAATAACATTTGATGTAATAAAAAAATATATATTGCAATAAATAAATAAAACAGACTTACCTTGTTTCTCAAAGGAGACAAGATCAGCAGCTTGTTCCTCGGTGATCCTACGAGCCTCACTTTCTTGGCTTTCGTCCCATACAACATTATCCCTGAAGAAGGCAGAAACATATCTAGACACTTAACTAAATTATGTCGTCTAATGGTCAAAAGATATTCAAAGAAGAAAGGCAATAATAAAATGAAAAATAAGCAAAAAGTGAAGATATTGGTGATTGGCTGATCTTATGACATGTCAACACTTGTTGGATTATTTCACTATGAATTTTTGTATGTCTTACTCAGTTAGGAGCAAACTCACTACTCGACCAGATTAATTGAAAATATTGGCCACAGTATATCTTGAGTTTTGCATGCAAACCATTTACATGTGAGCTACTCTTTTAATCTTTGGTGTTGTTATCACGTCGTTTCGACTGTTGGCCTTCATCAGGTGTACATCAGTCTGGGTAATCTACAAAAATGTGTTGATATGATTTAATGGCATACCAACTCCTTATGGGTCATTTAGTGCTGAAATTTAATTTTCTTGGGATCTTTAAAGTAATAAAAATATGATATGTGTTATTCTGCTTTCACAATTGAATACATGGTAGATGATGCTTAGCTTTTGTGCATATGCATGTTTGTGTGGACATAATTACTAGAGGCGGTGATAAGCGTGTGGTTTATGTAGTAGATTTCTAGTTATATTTTGGAATACAGTTTGATTTCTGTAAGAAATTGTAGGATATTATATGGTTTAATGTCACAAAAGAGTTCTTTCATGTTGGTTGGTTGATTTTGTTTAGCAGCATTTCTAAACCTCTATGAGTTATTTAATACTGAAATGTAAATATTTTGAACAATTTTATGGCTTCAACTGAATATATTTTGAATGCAATTGTATGCCTTCAAGTACAGATAAAATGTGTTACTGATCATTTTAATATAAAGAGGTATTGTTGGTAACTGTTTTAGATAAAAATTTATTTTTATACTTTCAAAGTGTTTCGTTTTTATTGAGGAGGGGGGGGTCACTATTTGCCCATAGCTGGGACCCTTGAAGGAGGCACGGTGGAGTAATGGATAGCGGCTTGGATTGAGCAATCGGAGAGCTGAGTTCGAATTCCAGTCGAATCCATTACATTCACTTACGTGCTAACACCCTTGGGAAAGGTGTGAATCCTCTTTCTTCTCCCTCCAGCTATGGGTAAATAGCAGGACAGACTGGGTTCTATAGCCTTGGATGGCAACTGGTCTAGGAGAAGGAAAACTCTGAATTCAAACCTGCTCTTAGAGGAGGGTGAATGGAGTCTCTCTGAGCCTTGGTTGGCAATCCATTTAGTGTTGGTGTCACGATAAAAACACCCTTGATAGCCCTAGCGAAGCATCAAGAATTCAGCTATTTGACAAGATTATGAACTACACCAATCAAAGTATTGGTGAGTTCAATCTCGGCTGAGGCCGCAAGATGATGATGACAGATGCTGCCACCCCGAGTCTGGGCGAACCTGGTAAAAACAGCAATTAAGCCTCCAATCTCTCGATCAGAGGCCTTGCTGTTGAATGTAGTTTATTGTTGATATGTTCTGCTGACCTACATAAAATCAGGGAACACATTTTACTCATGACTTTTCTGTGTTGGACCCAAAAGTAAGAAAGACAAACGATGACGTCTTTCTTAAATAGAAGAGTGGAGTTGACTATTATATTGAGACTAAAGTTACTGCTACTTCATCGCCACAAGAATTTGTACAAGACTGGCTTGAGTGTAAGGCTTTCAAGATGACTACATTCACAAATTTCTTTTAAAGTCTGTCTATATTTCTGATTTTAACTATTTACCTTGTTTGGACTGTTATCTTCATCTTTATTGTCATATTCATGATGTTTTGACTGTTGTATGCTCTGGCCTTCTTCAGGTGATATCCCTGAATGGTCCAGTGGATAAAAGCATTGGCTGAAGTAATTCATTGACTTGACCCAAAGAGTTGTGAGTTCAATACCTGGCCACAGCAGAAGTGAACAAAAACTTTAGACAGTTGAGTTACTAAAGGGAAATAACTGAAACTGTTATATCCAGAAAAGGCATGGTATGTGGAACTAGAACAATCTACTGCAGTTGACGAAATAAAGGGTTCAGTTCAAAATTCCAACATATGTCACCTGAAGAAGGCTGGAGTGTACAATGGTTGAAACATTGTGAATATGACGATAAAGACTGGGACAACAGTTTTTTTTTTTTTTTAAGTATTACCGACAACTTCTGGACTTTAAGTCCATTTAATTTCACTAGAAATACCCATGAAAATTTCACCATAATTTTTCAGTTAATAATCAAATAAGCTAATGGATAATTCTACGACAGTAAAATATCTGTAAAAATTCGCCTATCACATCCTGAAATATTTGAGCTTAACCATTCTAACAAAATACTGCAATAACAATCATCAATATGAATGCTTGTCATTATTTTCAGAAGTGGGTACAAACAAAAAGATTTGAAATGCATAACTTTTTCCATTTCATTGAAACAGCTGTTAAACACTTCAATTTTTTTCTTCTTTCATTCATTTTCTCACTGAAACCAAGTAGTGGACAATAATCTGAATAATGTAAACAGTGTACGTAATACCTCATCTCAGAAATATAGACAGTCACAATTTAACTTCATTAAAAATTTGGGGAAGTGAAATAAAGTGGAGTTACATTTCTAATTTTAAATTCTTTACTTTTGTTTTTATTGGTTGTGAAGATGTGATATATCTGATGACATTCTTGTATATATTTAATCACCAAGATATTTTAACATAAAGTGTGTATTAAAAATTAGGTTTATTAGTGTATTTTAATTATACTAAGTTGGAACAAAAGTTTGTAGTATTTTTCAGTAGGTGGCTGTAACGCATGTGATCTGTTTGTTGTATTGTCTGTTTTAATGACTTGCTTTTCATGTGTAACGTGGAGCAAGAAAAACAAAAATTGACAGAGATAAAATGGAGGCACATATAGAAACAATAACAGATTTATTTGGTTGCCATGTTACATTGCTTTCTCTCCTTGAAGGCAGACAACTGTTCCCTTTTTCCGAAAGAGTTATTTCCCTTTTGTCCCTAACTGTTTTTGTGTGCAACTCAAAGTTATTCTGAAAGATGACATTTCAATGTGTCTTTCATTGTGTGGACTGTGAATTTTAAAATGTTTTAACTTTAAAAATAAAAATGAGATGCAATTTGGTCTTTTGATGCTGTTTGTTTTCAGAAATGAAAAAAACGCTGTACAAACAGCAAAAGAGTTATGTGCCATTTATGGTGATGGTGCCATGGCTGAGATTATGGTAAGTGGTTCATTAGATCCAAAAATTGAAATTTTGATCTGCAAGTGCAAGAACATCCTAGCATGTGTGCAGTTGTTGATGATGAGCAAATTGAAATGCTGATTAAAAATAATCCAGAGATACTCTGCATATTTCATACAAACATTGTAATGTATTTGAAAACTCTTAGATGCATGAATTGCTGCAATGTTTTTTGTTTTTTTTATGTGAACCACTCAGTTTAAGTAATGCCATTTTGAGATCATCTTGCCTTCATTTTAATGTAATCATTTATAACAGCCTTCTAGGCTGGAATTGTCTCTGACTGTTCAAGTAGTGTGAAGGATGAAGAATAATGTTCATTATCAAGTTAACTTCATCCATTCATTTTATCCTTGCTTTTTATTACAATATTCTCAAATGAGTACTTTTAAAAATTATTTACATGCAGTCTATTGTCCTCATCTTTGTTGTTACTATCACAATGTTTATTATTGAAACCCCTGGCCTTTATTAGGGTCTTGTCAATCCAGGTAACCTTCAGGGGATTTTGAATTGAACTCATTATTTAATCTAGATTGTTTTGGTTCTGCTGAGCATGTCTAAAGATATCTCTTTAGTACTGCTCAGTTATTGCTTACCCCATTTCCACACTAAACAGCCTAGGGATTGAACTCACAATTATGTTCCCAAATTCCTGAACCAACATTTTAATCCACTGGGACAAGAAAGAATATTATTTTAGGTTAGACTTTGCTTCCTTTTATCCATTAAATGTTAAAGTAGAAGGATTTGAACCAGTATCCTATACACTGGGATCTTGTACAATTCAGTTACAGGAGCCTATGGTCAGATTTCATGGCCAACTTGGTTATAGCACTTGCTCATTAAAGATGATCCGTTATCTGGGATTTCAGTTCAAGCATCATAAAATGTACACATTGGCAGGACCAATGCTTGGGTCTCGTGCCCCCCCCTACTACATCTCACTTTTCATAAGGTAGTTTTCCTATAAAATAGAAATTTTACTATAACTTAATTATATACAATAATGGATCATATGCAATATAGGTGAAAAATTCAACTAGAAAACTTGAAAATAAATACAATGAATTCGAATGCAAATTAGAGACATGTCAGAATAGATCATTCCAGCTTGTTTTGTGCATTTTCTATAAATATTTTTGTGATAATTGTTTTGATGAACTTTCCTGTATGGTATTTAGACTTTATGAATTTAAGTACAGTACTAGATTGGCAGCAAGGTCTCATCATTTTGCAGTTGAAATGGTTAGATATAAGCGGAAGTTCTATACTAACAGTTTCTTCTGTCATACTTCTCACTTGTGGAACTGTCTTCTAGCTTCTTAGTCAACTTTGATTTTAAAAAATTTAAATGCAATATCAATTGTTATCTTTTGTCTTCTTAATTCTTGTTCTTTTATTGTCTTCTCTCCTTAATAGTATATTTTTCTTGTATTCTCTAATGCTCAGTAATCTTGTATCTTTGTGGCTTTATTGCCTTGCTTGGGGTAGGGGCTGATACCCCCCCGAAAAAAAAAAAAAAAAAAAAAAAAAAAAAAAAAAAAAAAAAAAAAAACATGCGTTACATCCTGCCAGAGGTAGATAAAAATAGATCAAAGTGTAGCATCTGTTTGTTCTGTGAAAAGGGTTACAAGCAAAAATATATACACAATGCCAGATTTTCTTACCCTATTTTTTCATGAATATGTCCCCATGTTCCTGAAGCTAAAAATGGAATTACATCCATGAGTATAATATGACCATTATACGGCCATTCCAATGTAAATTTCTTTTTGAAAAATTGTACCATATCATCCATGTTGTACATTTCATTAAAATATTTAAATTTTCACAATATTAAAGAAAAGAAACAAACTGGATGTTTAGCAATTGCGTGTTTCAGTTTCTAATTTCTGTTTCAAAACTTATTTTGGAGGGAAAGGTGCTAACTCTACATACCTGGTAATACATTTTAAGGTGTTAATGAATCTATCATACTTTTCTGTTTGATATGACTTTATTATAGTTCTATATACACTGCTGGCCAAAATCTTAAGGCCAATGAAAATAAAGAAAAAAAAAAACCTTTTGCGTTATTAGACTCAAATACTTATTTGAGGAGAGCTCCACAAAATGAAAAAAAAAAAAAAAAAAAAAAGGAGGAAATCTTAAAAACTTTTTTAGCATTTAATAGGAAAAATTTTAATACTGAAAAATTAGGTAAAATATTAGCTAGTCAAAAGTTCAAGATCATAGCTAAAAAAAATAAAAATGTAAAACAGAGTAGAAAATATCTAACAAGATGTCTCGGTAGTGAGTTGCAGCTCTGACACTGTGAATAACTTCAATAATTCACTTTGTATCGTTGATATAAGCATTTGCAGAAGTCTGGATGGAATATTATTCTGAGTGCTAAAGATGGATTCAAGAAGATTATGCACTCTTTGGAATTGCTGTATGTTTCTATAGATTTCCCTTGCCATCCATTTCAAACATTTTCGAAACATTTGCCATATATATATATTTCACTAAAATATTTAACTTTTTACAATATCACAAATGAACAGGATGTTTAGCAATTGTGGGTTTTATTTTCCTGATTTCTGTTTTAAAACTTATTTTCAGGAAAATGTTCTAATTAGACACACCTGGTCATACATTTTCAGGTGTTAATTAATCTATCATAATTTTCTGTTTGATACAACTTTATTAAATTTCTATAGATTAATAAACTATGAAGATAAAAATATATTGTCTTTCATTAAGAATGAAAAGAGAAAATCTTACAAAACATTAAAGATCTTAAGTATTTCTTTTGTTAATTTTTAATCAATCTCAGTGAATTTCCTGTCTTTGAGACAAAAGACTTTCAATTACACAAATTCTCAAAGAACAAATATTGTCGATACATCAAATACCTTTTTTAAGCAACTGTTATCAACACTTGCCTACTTTGCGTTTTATTATATCTTGTGGTCAGTGTATTTGCAAACTTGCTGCTTGAAATAAATTTTTGATCTAAGTAAAAATTTCTGAAAACATGTACTTGTGTATAATACAACTTACTTTTTCGCTTTCAATTTCTGTTTGAAATTTTGCATATTACACACAAGAAAATATGGTAGGCATTCCCACATTAATCCAACCATGTGTTTGGTTAAATTCTGTCACATTGGGGAGGTAGGTAAAATAGAATTCGTTCTGTGAAAAGTGTGATAAAGAAAAATCTATACACAATCAGATTTTATTATGCAAGTCCATGTTTTCAAAATTAAATTGGTTAAAGTTTGGAAAAATTTTCAAAGTATATTTGTGTTAAATATTAATATAAGTTTCTGCTGGACATTAAGTGGGTGATCGATTTTCTATTGTTATAATGTAATATATTGATCCCCCTTGAATTACTAGTCAAATTTTATTATACAAGTCAATGTTTTCAAAATTAAATTGGTATTAACCAACCAATGTTGTAAAATAATTTCAACATGTATTAATGCAAATATAAATTTCTGCTGGACATAAAGTGGGGGATCGTTTTTCTATTGTACTTATGCAATAAATTGATTTTATTATACATTTTCACAGTTGTTATCAACCAACCAATGTTGGAAAAATATTCAAGGTATATTCGCATTAAATATTAATGCATTTCTACTGGACTTAAAGTGGGGGATCGATTTTCTATTCTTATTAAAATTGATCCCCCTAATTTCCTTCCCCTATAAAGAAGGATAATTCAAATTCATTTACTTTGTTGTCTTTGAAGAGGAGTGTGGCACTTTCAGATTGTACATGGCGACAAGCTGGCACAGTAACTTGTTGTGTCTTAGTAGCTTTACTGCCTTGCTTGGGGTGAAACCTATTATAAAAGAAAAAAAAAAAAAAAAAAAAAAGGACTTTTTTTCTTAGGTGTTACTATACTGAAATGAAATTGAAAATTTTGTTGTAATTATTTAAGTTTTCTTAAGAAAAATAAATGTTTTTTTTTTTTTAAATGCTTGCTTTCCATTCTGTAGAAAAGACAATATTGGCAATTCTCTATTGCACAAAGATGAAGCGAGATATTTGAACTGCCTGCACTATTGGCATAGTGAGGAGCCACAGTTGATATATTAAAAACAAAACGGAAGATGTAAGTGCCTTGTGGGAGGGGGCAAAAAAAAAAAAACGAAAAAAAAAAAAAAAAAAAGGAAAAGAGAGTGCATAGCAAATATTATCCTTACCAGTTGTTGTGGTCAAAGACAATTTGAGGGTCTGTGAGAGGTCTGGCGCCGCCACTCGGACGTTGTGGCCTGCAGCCAGAAGAAAGCTGTTGGCAAACAAAAGGGACGAGGAGAGGGGATTGTCTCCTGCCCGGACCCCGACACACACAGCGCCAGGCCTGACACAAGGACATACGACCAACAACAATGTGTAAGGCCATTTCTGAAAGACAGAGGTTTGGAATATATAACTAAAGAATCAAACAAGCAAAAAAAAAAAAAAAAAAAAAAAAATCATTTTTCTTACGTTTACCCACCACCCACAATATTGAACTTGCATCTTATTCTTCTAATTATCTGATGTCAAGGTTGACTATGAAGCTAACAGCATTTTGATGTTACTGCCAAGGCAGGTAGGTAATTATAGGAGAGTGGTTTCTCCAACTCTTCACTCAGCCAGTTTTTTTCTCTCTCATTGTCAACCCCTGTGGCATACAAGGAAGAGGACATTTTTGTCTGGCAATAAAACAAAGCACAAGGAATAGTGGACTCATGCCTTTGAACTTGCATCTTATTCTTCCAATTATCCGATGTTAAGGTTGATCATGAGACTAACAGCCTTCTGATACTACTGCTAGTTAGATGAGAATTGCTTATCAAATTTCTCATTCAGTCAGTCTTTTCTCTGTCTACCCTTGTGGCATACAAGGAACAGGACATTTTTATCAATATATATCTGGCAATGAAACAAAGCCCAGGAAAAAGCGGATTCATGCCTTTAGTATTAGCGGAGGTAAAAAACAAGCAGTCTCAGGTGAAATTTGATTGTGCAACTCACATGACTCAAGTATTTTACTCATTGTGCGTTTTTATTGGATGGCTCATCCACATGAGTTGCCCAGGCTGTGGGAGCGAGGGTGAGGGTGGTGGTTGTTTTTAATCGAGTCACCATTTTATAGACTGGTTGCCAACTTAGGCTAAACAGCTACTACCTGTCCATTATTCCAACAACAGGTTTTGACTTTAGAGTTGTCTTTCTCTTAGACTGGTTGCCCAGTATGTTCTGCTATTTAACTCATAACTGAGGGTGGGAAAGAAGAGGTGGGTTCTTCCTTTTCCCAAGGCTATTTGTGCAAAAGTGAACATAAGAGACTCAACTGAAATTTTCAACTCAGCTCATCAGTTTCTCTTACAAAACACTAACTTCTATACCATCGGAAAAGGTTTATCTGGCGAATGCAATAATTTTAATTTTAAATTATTTATTTAATTTTATGAATAAAATAGATTTTTACAATTAAAAAAAAATAAAAAAATCTAAATTTTTATTTATTTTTTTTTTAACACAAAATAATTTCTCAGTTTACACATGCATTCTGTTATGATTCTTTGGTATCTTAGTATTGGGTGATGGGCAGCGAAGCTAATCTGATTGCTCATGTCTACCGAGTTTGATCCTCACTAGGTGCCACATACTAAATTCAATATGAACCCAACAAAGGTTGACATGTCAAAATCAAACACCTATTTGATTCATTTTATATTCACGTATATTTAAAAATAATAAAATTTGAGTATTATCAAGTGTAGTATTTCAAATGATTTCTTCATACCAAACACAGATTTATGTCCCTTGCAGATGCCTTAACTTTTTTTGAACTAGCTTCATATTCTTTTTGATTTGTGATGAAATGGATTAACCTGTCACCCTCATTAGTAACAACTTATAAGTAGCGGTAAGTCAACGGACTACAGAGACTAGCTGGGATCTGCTGAGTATGACTCAGACTTATGCGAGAACTACCAACCTTCCAATAATAGCACTCACTACTGGATTGACTTGCAACGACCCTGTGCATAACTGTTACCTTTAGTCTTATTGTACTGGTTTTTACAATAAACCTTTACTTATTTTATCCACTGTGTTTGTCAAGTATATATTCCTATTAGCACGGAATATAACAATTTGAAAATAAAACCAAAACGAATAAACTTGGGTATCAGAAATAAAATTAAAATAATTATTCAACCCAAACAGTGAAGTGATTTGGGGAGAATTAGAAATCCCACCAAGATTCATAATTGGTGGCCACGATCTTAACATAAAATATGCAGATGACATGTTGATAGCGGACATGGAAAGGAAATTACAAAATGACAGAATGCATGGTCGTTAGCAAAAGGGGGTGGGCCCAAAATGCAAATTACAAATTGGTGATACCAAAATTAAAAAGGTACTACAATTTAAATATCTGGGAAGTGTTTTAACAGAGGAAGGAAAGTGTGACACTGAAATCCGAAGGTGCATTGGAATAGCCAAAGTTGCATCCCAAAAGCTAAGCAAAGTATTAAGAAACAGGAAAATTTCATTAGAAACAAAGAAACAAGTACTGAACTGTTACATAATATCAGTCCTTCTATATGGCAGTGAATATTGGACAATCTCTTCACAGATGAAAACAAGATTTGAAGAAACAGAAATGTGGTTCTACAGAAGGATGTTGAGAATATCATGGACCGAACATGTAAGCAGTTGTAAAGTTTTTGAGAAAATTGAAACACAAAGGGCACTTATACTTAACATAAGAAAGTGAGAGTTGCATAATAAGGAAAGAGAGCTTGGAAAATTTGATACTCACAGGGACAGACTGAATGCAAGAGGGACAGATGAAAACATTGCACATCCTACCTAGTAAACTTGTGTAAATGGATGGCTGAACAGGGTTTAGGAGAGATAACAAGAGAACAAAATTAAGTGCTACAAAGGATAGGAAATTGTGGAGAGTTATAATTGCCAACGTCCTGAATGGACACGGCATGTAGAAGAAGACCGTAATAAGGGTTTGAGAAACTAGCTCATTAACCATTGCTCCCTGCATTTTACTTTTCATATTGGTCTGGCTTAAGACTATTCTAGTATAGAACAAGCAGCAAGGATTGAAGTTGTTTCAATTGGTTTGTTTATCCCTGGATGAAAAAAAAAAAAAAATAACAAAATTGCACAAACAAAAATAAAATGAAGTGTTGGGTGATAATGCCTGGAAATTTTGTATTTAATGCTAAAAAAAAAAAAAAAAAAAAAAAAAAAAAAAATTCTAAAATCAGCCCCCCAAAAAAAAGATCTTATAACCAATAGTTAAAAAAGAATAGAATTTTTTTTATTCCATATACTCTTTGAAACTTAGTGGAATAAATTTTTATTTTTTATACTATCATTTAAAAGTATAAAAAAAGTTATAAAATCCTATATTTTACAACCAATGAAACACACAAAAAAAGAAGAAAAAAAAAAAAGATTCCGAAATATGAAATTTAACTGAAATTTTAAAATTAAAAATTTTATTCAAATTCAGATTTTACTAAATTTCAAATTAATTGATTTTACTTATTTACTAAGTGAGGTGAGTAAAAAAAATAATAAAAAAAATGACGTCCCCACGTGTCCTTAAAAAAATATTCGATTTTGTTTTGACTTTTGATTAATCAAGTTTTACTGTTTTTTATCATATGCACACATGCTATATTGCTCCTGTCAAGGTTGACAAGGGAACATAACAGCCTTTAGCTGTCTGTAGTTATGGGAGAGTGATTTATCTGCTTAAGTATTCCCTACCCATATTCTCCGTTAACCGCCGGCAAGATATTTTTTGGTCGAATTATTTGTCGATATGACATAATGCAGGGGGATGTGGATTCATGCCTTTCCTAAGAAAGGTTAAAAATAAAAAAATGAATAGTTGCTTCAGATGAAATTAGAACTCGGTCTGTTGAATTTGTTTTTCGCCCTGAACCATTTTTTTTTATTTTTACCCTGCCGTGCACCAATAGGTTTTTTTTTGTACTTACGGAACATGAAAAAAGCGGTTTTATTTTTTATAAATGAATGTAATAAAAGAGACAGCGTAAAATTTTGGAATTGTTGAAATATAACAGATGTCAACACAAGTTAAAAGAATTAGCCTTAATAAAAATCACAATCTGTATGGTATGGTGATTTAATTATTTTCTTGGTAATTTCAATTAGGGTTAGAAAAAAAAAAGGAGTTCTAGACGAAAAAAAAAAATGGATATTCAACACTGGAAGGCAAAGAAAAAAGAAAATATTTCGTCATACTTCAGATTTAATTGTTTCTCATTAAAAAGAAAAATCCTGGAAAACATTGAAGAATACACATCGGACAGAGAGAGAGAGAAGAAATACATAAATTATGTGATCGATCAAGACAGATTGGCCATAAAGTCAGGGTTCATTTTTTAATGCTAACTTTTAACAAAACCGATCCCCCATAATGTAACTACATCGTATTCCACAAGTGATCGTGACTTTTTTAGAATGATTACAGTTGCGACAATCTTTTTTTTTTAACCAGTATTTATCACTTACCAAGCATTGTGTTGAAATACGTTGTTGGGGTCTGTTAGAGTTCTGTTACCGAATTGTGGTCGATGTGAAGGTGTTTCCTCCTCTTCCTTATCTTGCTGAGAGATCTCCTCCTGTTCTGCCATGCTTGCTATGAAAGGAAGAGTCAGCCTCAAGGGGAGGTCACTCTCCAAGATTCTCGCGCCAGTTGCTTTTCATACAATATTAAAAAACACACAAAAAACTAATTATATTAGATAAAAATGTGACTTCGTTCTGTACTCATGTTTCGATTCATCATACCTGAAGGAAATATTGCGAAATAGATCATAGAATCTTGTAGACAAGGAAGAAATTTAAAAAAAAATGACATTTAATAAAACAATGATTTTTTTCTTATGACCAAAGAATCGCACAATATTTTTTTCTTTATTATTTATTAAATTTATAAAATTGATTAAATTTATAAAACAAGTTCCATCTGTTTTCTATTTTTTGCAGCATGAATTTAACTTAAAATATTATTTCCAGGTTAGTTTTATGCATCTTTATTTTAAAAATTCTACATATCAAATTTAAATTTATTAAACGCAAACCCAATATTTTAAATTAAATTACAATCCTAATTAGCTTAATTAAATAAATCTTAATTGCATTTTTATATTACCAATGTGAAAATGATATATAAATTTTTATATATTAACAATTTTAGGAAAATCTTTTTTTTTTTTTCTTAAGCTATTAAATTCCTACTCAGTCTTTTAAAATTAAAGGAAAACTATTTAGTTTCCTAATTAATTTTATGGACTCCAAATTCAATCCAATTGAGGCAATTTAATCCAAATCCAGTACAAATTTCAAAAACCGGAAAAACAATAGTTTTTTTTTTTTTTAAAGAAGCAATTGATTTGGGTTATCAGATCACCAATATAGTGTCAAGTCTTTCATCGTTTGGACGTGGTGCTCAAATCAATGTAAAAAATGCTTTTATAAGTAAAGTAAACATTTATATTGTAAATAAAAAAAATATATTTCCAGTTAAATAGAATTTCTATTTGTGCTTATGTGGGCCAGAAATGTTTTTCACATCAAAAATGGGATACATGGATAAATGGTTTAGAAACACTGATATTGTCGGAGTTAACTCCTCCTTTAGTACATTAACCCTTTCACCAGGGGTCTCTCTTCCCTGGCTATAAATAGCCGCTGACCCTTCGCCTCTATCTCTTTTTTCCTTCAGGTCTGTGCGCCGACACCTTGAGGTAAATCTCATTTTCATCAGGCTTTCAGCTTACAACCTCGAAATGTAGGCGCTAACAAGGGATAGCGTGGAAACACGCTAAGCACAATACACAAACACGCATATACAGAATATTCACACACGCACGCACATACAGAATATTCCCATACACTTCATCCTTTGTACTGTTTCCATGTATTGTAACTTGTTATTAATATATATTTGTATATACATATATTATCGGTCTTGTGTTTTGTTTGCTTTCTTTGCCTTCTTCTTTGGACTTAATCAAAGTCCAACCTTTTTATGTAGTTGGGCCCGGCGAGCAGGAGTATCTGAACCTTACATGCGTTTCTTCTACATCTGACTTCTATCAACAACTTAACAGCCACAGGCCCTCTACAAAATCTCTTAAAAAATCAAATATTTGTCTTAGAGATTTGTTTCAAAGTAAATTTAAGAATTAATTAACTGGATTTTGTAAAATTAATGCTTAATTTTTGTTTAAAACATAGTGAAAGTGACATTTATCTACGCACTGTAAGCAATGAGCTGTCATTAAGGTCCTAGGTCAATAATAGTAGTCTTCTACTGTTATCACAACAGGTGTGTAAAATTGTAAAATGTATGAATAATCAAAAAAACTACAATATAGAAATAGATATTGTTTATGCTTAAAAATAAACAATCTAATATAACCAACAGTTAAAAAATATGATTTTTTTATTCCATATACGCTTTGAAACTTACTGGAATAAATTTTATTTTTTATATTATCATTAAAAGTATAAAAAATTATATACGATATAAAATCCTATATTTTACAACCAATAGTTGAAACACAAATAAGTAAGAAACACTCTCACCTAAATAGGATTAGCATCACTAAAACAAAAACTTGTACAAATCAGTAAAAAATAGGATCCAAAATTAAATAAGTGGTTTCTAGAATTTGATTGGACAGTACAGTCACATGCTATGGTTTAGACTACGTCCGTATGTTTGAACTCCAAATGAACTGGTCACTGGGTGCTGTCCCGCGTAAACTGAAAAGCTTTCATTTGAAGCCAATCACATGATCAGGATAACTATATATACACCGATTTGGGGGGGGGGGCAATAGAGAAACACACAGCAAAATCCCAGTCAGCAACTGGACGTGGATCACCTGTCGATGACAGCCGATTGGTTCTTTAAACACCTGATCAGAATTCTCTTGTTACCATGACAACACCTCAGTCAGTGATGACTACGCACCATTCAAAGAAATATTCATAATATTTTTTAACACTTCTTTTAAAAATAAGGATAATAAAACAACTTAAACTGTCATAATATTTACCGACTTCTATTAATCATTTATTTAATTCATATTTTTCTCTCCTCAATGAACAAACTTTGTATATATTGTATTATTTTTAATTATTCTATTTTCACCTTTTAATTATTTTATATTACCGTCTTATAATTTTAAATATAAATACTGTGTGTCTAAGACGCAGTTTTTTCCATCCAAAATCATGTCCCAAAGTCTGCATCTTACACTTTAGTTTAGAATTCAAACTAATTTTTCCATGACTCAAAACAGACAAAATCAGGTTAAATTGGATTTATTTGTTTATCAGAAAGATAATATCTCTCTAATGGCATATGGCAACAAAGGGAAATAAATCATACAAAATAAGAAAATCAGACCTTGAAGACACCTGCAAGTGGATTGTCAACACCTGGGAAGAGTTGGGCGCCGCTATCATTGTCAAAGCCTTCAAGAAATTCTGCATATTGAACAAGTTTGACGACACTGAATATGACATCCTCACATTGTTTTTCAGAGGTGACTTATTTATATATGAAGTCAAAAAGGCTATACGTAGCTACGATTATTACCCATGAGACAGTAGAGTGCATACTACTTCCGGTGAGTAGATAACACGATACAACAATGACGTCGCCGAGATCTAACGAAACGAACGAACAACTATCATTTGATAATTATGAATACGCACAATCGTGGCTTAGAATACTGGCAGCTAAATGTAGAACAAAAAAGCGAAATGGTTCAAAATCAATCGGAGAAGAAAACCAAATAACTGACCACTTGGTGGCAACTGCTGGTTGTGAGGTCATTATAAAATTATCAGGAATTGTACAGTTGGTGGAAATTACATTTGTCGATATAAGTCAACTAATAGTGAATGCAGAGAGAGATAAGTTTATGAATATTTCTCAAAAAGTGAATGAACCCGTTATCAAATATGTTCTTCATTTAAAACAGGCTGCTAAATATTGTGAATTTGAGAAACTGGGATCAGAAAACCAGTTAATCAAAGAGGATTCAAATGAAGTTGGTGAACAGCCTTCAAAATAAGGAGTATCGGCAAATGACTGATGCATTTACAACTGGGAAAATTGTTACTAGAAAAGTATGTTGAATTTATTCAGCAACAAGAATTAATTAGAAAAATTTAATAGAACAAAAATTAAGGTTCATATTTTCAAGAAATTGAATTCTGGAAATGCTAATATCTGATAATGTCCCAGAGTTCTGTGAGGAGGAATTATGCCAATGATTGAACAAAATGGATGCAAATCATATAACCCTCACTACCATCCACAATCAAATGAATTAGCAGGAAGGATGGTGCAAACTATAAAAAATGGATTGAAAATATGTGTACAATAGAAAGAAAAGAGAGCAAATGTTTCTAAGTTATCGGACAATACCACATGCTGGAAGTTCGAAAAGCCCATCCGCCCTCATGGGTAGACAAATTAGTGCCTTACTGACCATGTCTTATGCCACCAATGAAAAAGTATGGTACAAAAAGAATAATGAATCTAAACTACAAGGAACAAGATTCATAATGCAAAGTGGACAGAACACTATAATAATAGAAAAAATGGAAATGTAATATTTGCGCATGCAGATCAGGTTAGACTGCAACACGATAGCAATGAAGAAATGTATGGTGAGCCTGAAAGTAATAAAAAGGATAGTGCCAAGACAAATTAGACAGTGAAATCGATAGTAACATAGACTCTGAAGATGAACAAAAACAATTGTTCGAGGAACACACTATGAAAAAAGAAAAAGACCACGATCTCCCATATCAAGACAAAGGAAGATAGTGAGGAGACAAAAGCTCCCAGAAGAAGTACCAGGGAAATTAAGGGGATAAAACTTCTTCGATAAAGAGCAATAAGGTGACCCATTTACATATGAAGTCACAAAGACTATAAATAACTAGGGCTTGTCTATATTTCTGAGATGAGGTATTATGTACATTATTTACATTATTCGGACTATTGTCCTCATCTTTGTCGCCATATTTATCACAACGTCCTCAAGGACACATGGCACAGTGGATAAAGGCGTTGGTTAGATCCAATGACAGGACCCAAAGAGAGTGAGTTCAATACCCGGTTAAGTCAGTGGAGAACTTTCAGAGGGAAAATTAACAGGAGATAACTGATAACTGACATCCATCAAAACATGGTACGTGGAACGAGAACAGTCTACCCCAGTGAGCGAAATAAAGGGTTCAGTTCGACATTCCAACCACCTGAAGAAGGCCGGAGCGTACAACGGCTGAAACGTTGTGATAAATATGGCGAATAATGTAAATAATCCGAATAATGTAAATAATATAACTAGGGCTATTGCCCATGAGGCAGGCGACTACATACTACTTGTTTCATTTTAGTATACGCAGGAATATCTGAAGAATTGTTGAAGATCAGGCTTGACTTCTCTCTGTCTTGGCTATGATTGTGAAAGACTAAAGTCCCTAGTTAGCCTGGTAAACTTAATTAAATTCAATAACATTCATTAACAAGTGTAAAAATAAAAACTTTTATTTATGGTACTATGAGTGATTAATATCATGAATACATAAACATCCCCCCCCCGTATAAGGAATTCTTGAGTTGAGAGGACGAGGTCAACTGGCAGTGTAGAGAATGGGTCTTTAGTTGATTGAGGTACCACGCCCATCCGACATGGAGGTGTGTCATTCTTATTAGTGGCGGGACCAATGAGATCTTACTTCTGCTCTCTCGGCAATTGCTTTTATGAAGGTGCAAATCCCAATTGGACTGCTTTGATTGACTAACCAATAATAATGCTTGACCAATGGTGTCATATGCATCGAAGGGGAGAAAGGAAAACCCTCAAGAACCCAATATGATTGGTGTACCAATCAAAATAATGGCCTTGTGTAGTAAGTATCAGAGGGTGAGATGAGCTGCTCCAGCCCAACCCTTCTCTTATTAGTGGTCCAATCAAAATTGTGGCCTTGTATCGCTCATATCCACCTTCAGCGGAACATTTTCCATGTTCCGGAATCTTAGCCTCATTTGACCTGATTATCACAGGTGTCATCTGTCACCTCTGTTGTGTAGGAAACCTACCACCCCTCTTGAAGATGAACTTGTCTACAAACAAAGACTTTAAATAGTGGCATGTCAAAAGATAGAGTCGGAGAAGTTTTTGGCTGAGCTAGTTATAGACTAATCAGACGATTTCTGTACCTATTTACCAACCTAATAAACCCCTTTTTATTGTTACGTGTTATTTGGCGTTTGTCTTTACTAACCCCAAATCAACATCATAACACCTCCATCTGACATTGTGTCATATCCCTGATCAAAACAAAACTGAACGGTAAAGATTCATTGTGTGTCACTCATTTCAACTAATAATTCCTTTATTAAATAAAAACAACACTCAAGTTCAACGGATCTAAGACTGTACCTAACGACCAATCCCACTCAAGCTAGCAATTTCACCTCTTACACTATATCACAAAAGTGGCTCAAACCTGAAATGTATTTTTCTTTCTTTAGAAATAAAAACTATATCACCAGTCAACCTTTTACGCTAGTCATGGTGTCATACTAATCTAATATTCAAAATACTTTGTTTTAACAACAAAGATGAGGACAATAGTCCGAATAATGTAAATAGGATACATAATACCTCATCTCAAAAATATAGACAGATACTTTGTTTTAATACATTTTTAGAAAGATATTTTTATTATCAATATATTTGTTATGCAAAAATAAAGTTGTTCTTTAGTATATTTTTCATAGAAAAGAAGATTAAGTAAAAAATGTTAAATTGACTTTCAAGTAACAAGATCAAGTTTCCTAAATTATATTTTTTAGCGAATGTTTGTTTTTGCACTGAAATATTGCAAGTTCAAAGTAAATAAAATAAATCTTATATTTATTTCAATTAAATAAGCTCAAGTTATTTCAAATATAAATAGCAAAATTTTATTAAGCCAACGACAGCAGCCATCGACCACAAACCCAAATCAAAACTAAAATTCTTTGCTCCCAGTGGAACAACGAGATTTGAGATTGGCTTTCAGTTCTGGTTGTGAGTTGCACTATAGCTTGGCCTGAAGTAAAGAACATCATGGTTTATTTTCTTGTTGCATTAGTGTTTCCCAGGAAGGTGATTTGTGTGCATTTCATGCATTTCTAGTTTTTATCCTTTTCTCGTTTAATTTAATTAATCATCTGTTACCAATTAAAATTATATTTGAGCTTTTGTTGTTTGCAAGCTGCTACAAAACTAAAACATTAGCCCATGTAGCCGAATTGTGTACTTAAATTGCCTTGTCAGGTCGAGATTTTTATATGTATGTCACCAAATTCATTCAAAAATATCTTAGCTCTCAGCTGTATACATGCACCTTCTGAGATCAATGATTAAAATGGCTTCAAGCAAATGAATCAGATAGGTCTTAGTGAAGTTCATCATTCTTCGAACCTCATGGACTGGCGTTACGGAATCACAAACAAAGAACTGTAACAATTAACAGAAACCACATCACTCCAGGACTATCAACAGCAGCAACAACTAAAATGGGTAGCATATATAACTTGAACAGAAAATAGTGATGTAATCAAGATGGTGACTTTCCAACCTACTTCAGACAAAAGGTTAGAAGTGAAAACCCCATCAATACTGGAAGGAGCAATAACAGTTACTGGCATTGAGAAACGTATTTTCCTGATAAATTATTTAAAAAAAAAAAAAGAGTTTATAAATCTCAACCGACAGTGGCACTGGAAGCTAGGTCAATAAATGCTGAATGTTTTCTTATAAGGGAACAGCTAATATCAACAATACCATTACAGCCTACCAAGAGGGAGATTCATGTGCATTTTTACTTGTTATAATTTTCTATTATAATAGAATCATCAGGTATCAAAATTGTTTTTGGGCTTCTATTAATGGTACATTAAGTCCTTCCAGGAATCGGATTTATGGGAGGTTCATATATTCCTAGTTTTTATCAGTTTCAAATATAATTTGAGGAGTACAATCAGCTGGTATCAATTATGTTGAAGTAATTGGGAGTGTATGTCACTAATGCTGAAAATTATTCGAGTTACTCTTATTATGAGTGTGGGTTTTTGTTGCAGTAGTAAAAGAAAAAGCGTAACAAGTCACAGTAACTTTAGCTATCTAGCTCCAAATTGTAACAGAGAAATATGAGTTAATGTCAAAAATTAATTGAGGAAAAACATGGAACAGAAAACATAACAGGATATGGAGTTGAAATGTTATTCCTTTTTATGTTATTATTGTCGTATCCTGTTGGCACTCCTATTTAAAAAAAAAAAAAAAAAAAAACAAACAAACGGAAGAAGAAGTTTAACTAGAGATTGTTGTAAAACTGATTCAGGATTCAAAAAGATCTCAAAGCTTGAAAAGCAACATTCCACACTCTCGAGTGATATACACATTCTCATTACAGGGATCCGTCCCCACGCGTGTAGTATCACAGTTATGACTAGCTTGGACCGGCTTTGACCAGCTTGGACCAACTATGATTAGCTTAGACCAGCTCTAACCAGCTTGGACAAGCTATGACCACCTAAGACAAGAGGCCCGAGTGAAGACTCTCAGGTCCCTACGTTAAAAACTGACCTTGTGTCACAACCTAACTCAGTGGGGAGGGGGGTCAAGTAAATCAACCTCATACTGATGAGGATCAAAGTATAGTATCTGTTCCAGCAGCAGTCAATCAACCCACGGCTCCAGCTATCGGCAACAACAGTTCAAGCCAGCCGGTCATCATCAGCTGCAGCTTCATCTTGTCATCGGCCACTGCTTTTCAGGACAACACTTTTTAATGGTTACAAAGCTGTCCTTCTCAGGACAACCCTCTTCTCACCCTCTGTGAACATGGAGAGATATTTTTTGTCTAGTGCACTGTAACCTTTTATTTGTTGAAGTATTTTCTTTAACGAAAATAAACTTGGCAATATATTTTTTTTTTTACTCAAGCTTTTCTATGTTCTTGTCTTCTGTCATTCAATATGTTTGCGGGCCAATATACCACTCACAATATTATATATTGGCAATAAATTTACAGATGTGTTAAGTTGTGATATGTGACAGTATATAAATGTTTTAGTATTATGATTATTTGGTTGTATTATTTTTGTTTAACTTACTTGAATGTATCAGACCCGAATTCTTCTGAGGATCAAACTGTGTAACAAGTATGGAAATTAAGAGACTGGTTTTTCTTGGTTTTGTAGTCGTCAAATTTTTACGTCTGTTGCATTGGGAATCAAAAGTCTTACTCCTTTGTCCGGTGGGTAAGGGAACACTAATTCTAGTATTATACAGATTTTGGTGGTAAAAAAAGGGAAAGATTTTCTATTTTTAGTTGTAACGAAATATCATCACTTAACAGAAAACGAAAATAGCAAGTCTTATTGCATTATTTAATGTTAAATTTTGCATCGGGCACTCGGTCTTAATGATCAACCCGACTAGATGTACTTGTAGAGGACCGTTGGGTTTGAGTGCTGTTTAATTAGGAACACGTGCTGTTTATTCCTTCTGGAAGATCCAACGACAAGAACAATGCCGGACTCAAGTTGAGTCCAACCGAAGATGTAAAGAAAACAAACAAGACCGAAATATATATGTCAACAAATATATGTATTAAACAACAATTTTACAAGTGACAAAGACATTAACATTTGTGTTTGTGTGTGAACGTAAAGAGTTTGTATTTTGGTGAAAGTTCGTACGTACGTGTATGTGTGTTTCATGGCGTTTTCCCATAAGTGGGCAAAACGCAGATTTCTACGAGAGATTACATTTTTAAATGTGTCCGCTGAAATGCAAAGTAGAAAAGAGAACGAGGCAAAAAGTTGCCCAGTATTTATGGTGTAGGGAGAGCGACCCCTGGTGAACAATTAGGGAATTAAGGAGGAGATAACTCCGACATACTAATCCCTGCTCCATGCCAAAGTGCCTCTATTAATATTAATCGAATTATATTATGTATACCGGTTTGAAATTATGTATACCGGTTTGAAATTTTGGAAACTATAGATATTTATCAATCAACTGACTCATCATTGCTTCTCGGGCTAAATAAAATTATTATTATTTTTTAAAAACACAATATTTAATGTACATATAATTTAGAATACCACATTTAGCAGAGGAATTTAAGCAGTTAATTACAATCCAACTAGAATTGAGGAAATCTGTTCCGTGCGTGGGGATCAGAGGTAAAATGAACAAATGATTTACCCACTCCAAGAAGATTAATGGAGGGTGATAATAACGAGAAAATACACAAGTAATTTTTTAACAAAACAAGATAAAGAATTTATTTACGAATTTTCACACTTGAAGTTATCAGTAGCTTGTTTCAGGAAAATAAACAAGAAATTTTTAAAGTCCGTAGTTTGAATAAATTATCATGAAGAGGAAATGTTCATACAACAGATTAAATGATCTGACACAAAATAATATTAAAAAAATGTTTAAACCAAAAGTAAGGGAGTTCGTTGCCCACAGAAGGGAGATATGGTTCCATATGTTCAAAAATAGACGAAGAGAGATAATTTGGAATACAGTGTAACCCGGATATAAGAGACCCGGATATAAGATAAACCCGGATATAAGAGAGATTTTCTCTGGTCCCAAATTAGAGCCCATACTTACCTAAACAAAATAGACCAAACCCGGATATAAGAGAAACCCAAATATAAGAGACTACTCCGGTCCCGACAACTCTCTTATATCCGGGTTACACTGTATTTAGCTTTCTTGGATTGTTGAAAGAAACTGCCGCGTGGTTGGTTAAAAGCCGATAATATAATTGGCAATTAATTATACACTCGCGAAAACTTCAACGCAAGGAACTGAAATTAAACTTTTCCCATTACTCCAGACTCTTCTCTTATTAATTTAATTTTTCTCCTCATTTTATACACAAAAAGAATTTCACATAGGCTCGCTACGTACTTTTCTTTCTTCTTCGGTCAATGGCTAATTTCTGTGAAGACAAGTTTTTCATTGGTCCAAAACAATTTCACATAGGCTCGCGAATTTATTTCCATCTTCTTCTCAGGTCACTGGTCAATCTCTGTGAAGGTAAGGATTTCATTGGTCCAAAGAAAATTTTACAGTCTTGTGAATTCCTTTTTGTCTTTTTCCTCAGTCCCTCGAATTTGAAGGGAGTGGGCAAAGGGAGTTATTTCACACTTACTACATGTACATCCACCGGACAAGAATAGAAATTTTTAGAGTTATTCTTAACAGTTTGAACAAGAATTTGTTAGCCTGATTCATGTTATTAGAATGTTGATTGAAATGCACACAATAAAAACAAGAAGATACATGACTGACAAGGCAGATTTTTTTCCCGCAGTGGGTTGCCGTTTTTTTTCTGCGGTAGACCAGCTGCCATCCTGCTATCTCCTGCTGGGGGAGAAGAAGAGGATTCATACCTTCCCGAAGGTATTAGCACGTAAGTGAATGTAATGTATTCGACTGGAATTCGAACTCGGCTCTTCGATTCCTCAATCCGAGCCACTATCCATTACTCCACCGTGCCTTCCCCTACATTATCAGGACACCTAAAAATCCCATAGAGAGCCGAAAGGATTACTACTATCAACAAGGTACATACATACACATTGACAAGGACTCTCCTCTCTCTCTCTCTCTCTCTCTCTCTATTAAAGGCTGAAGGACTTAGACATTCAATACGAGAACTTTCTGATATGAACTTATGAACTCTCTAAATATTGTATATTTTATTTTAAGAGATATAAAACATGCAAAATATATTTTTGTATTACAGTGGAACCTCGGTTCAAGAATTTAATTCTTTCTTGGAGGCCGTTCGTAACACGAAATTTTCGTAAACCGAAACTATTTTTCCAAGTGGAATCAAAGTAGAGAAAAAACTCACAGTACAATAAAACTGGAAAAGAAAAGCACGGCACAAGACATGAATGTATACAACACAGCGGTCGACTCAGAAATTATTCCGTTCGAGTTAACTCGGTTCGTGTTAACTCGGTTCGGGTTGTTCGAGAACCGAAATTTTGTTCGATAACCGAGGTATTTTCATATCGAATTTTCTGTTCGAAAACCGATTTGTTCGACATGTGAGACGTTCCAAAACTGACGTTTCTCTGTAATTATCTTTACATGCATTTTTAAAAGACCATAAATCGGTGTATATTTGGATTAAGGACGTTATCCGAAGATAACCACTTGTAAACCCACATACACAATGTACTTGGGCACACTGAAAACAAAGCGATTAATAACTAAAACTAGAAGTAGACGTTATATCCATAAATACGAGCAGTGGAATCAGGACAATCTACACCTGTAGATTAAATAAAGTGTTCCGTTTGAAATTCCCTGAAGGTTACCTGAATTGATAAAGGACCTGATGAATGTTGGGGTCGGGGGTGCTGAAGGGCTGAAACATTGAATTAACACCGAAAAAAAGTTAGAACAGTAACCCGTGTGTAAATAAAGTTGTAGCATTCTACTACCACTTCCTTATCAATGTATAATTTTGTACATTTTTGTGCAAAAAAATTGGACCAGATCCTTCTCAGCTTAGTAAATATTTTCAGGAAATATCAGCTTCTGTTTGGTCAATGCCAACCAATCAGATCGTCTGCACGTGAAGAATAACTCTTCCCGCGCAGCGATCTTGATCCTGTCACGTGATTACATTATCTATAAATAGCAAACACAAGCCAGCTGTTTCTCTCTTCTCTTTTTCTCTTCTTGCTGCAAGATGTAGTACCCAAGAATCCTCGTCTCGACCATGGATGTTCAGACGTTAAATAATATTTCACGCATTCACGTACTTACGAACTTTTCCAACCTTCTCACTCACACCACCACTCACATGCTGAGCATTCCTTATACTCTCACATAATCTTTCCTTACACAGCAAATCTTCTGAGAACAATTATTACAAGAAAGTCTCATAAAACTTTATGGCGATCTTCATCACACACACGTACAATTCAAATCTCTAACAGCATTCATTCATTTTTTAGGAAGCAACACTGCTATCTGAAGCGACGATTTTAAAATCGCTATATTTTCATATAGTAAATTTTGTGCACTTTTGGGAGAACCGACTTCCAGTAGTCTCCCCGAAACTCATACACTGATTGGTCAGTATCGACCAATCAGATTCTCTGCATGTGGAGAATGATTCTTCCCGCGTTGAGCGCCTGATTCAATGACCACCTATATAAGCATAAGAAAAGAGGAACCGCACTAGTGAGACTTTCACCTGTCACAGGAATGCACGACATTTGAAGCCCTGCGCCCATCTCCTCACTCAACCCACAAACTAGTGATAATTCAGCTGCCACAGAAATCCACGACAGTTGAAGCTCTGCGCCCATCTCCTCACTCAACCCACAAACTAGTGATAATTCAGCTGCCACAGAAATCCACGACAGTTAAAGCTCTGCGCCCATCTCCTCACTCAACCCACAAACTAGTGATAATTCAGCTGCCACAGAAATCCACGACAGTTGAAGCCCTGCGCCCATCTCCTCACTCAACCCACAAACTAGTGATAAATCAGCTGCCACAGAAATCCACGACAGTTGAAGCTATGCACCCATCTTCTCACTCAACTCTCAACCGCATATTCTATCACACCTACATAATATTCCTCTTGCACGGCGGAACTGTTTAAAACATTTATAACAGTCTAAAATCTTTCATTTTCTTTCAGAGACTTTTGATAGACTTTATAGTCAAAGAGAGGCAACTCTCGTCTTACTCTTTGCATGCTTTTTCGTATATATTCTTTATTGTATTTTTCGTTGAATACAATTTCATATATCTTGATACCTATGCCTTGTCCATTTCTTCGCATCAATTTTGGGTTCCTAAACAAATTAAACAAAATTAAATAAATGTGGTAAAAGGTCGCCACATTTTTTTTCCAATGAACTTTGCAATACAAAAATAATAGTTAAAGGGAGACAACTCTGATTTTATTCAACCTTTTCTTACTTTCTGCATACTTTTGTGGAATCTCCCACAACACAACCAGCCTTACCTCTTTGTAGGAAATGCACTCTTCCTATCTGGTAAGCCAAATTCTACTTTCAGACAATATAACAAGTATTCATTGGTCAATCACCTCCAATCTGGCTTGCTGATTGGTCAGTTCCGACCAATCAAACCGCCTGCACGCGACCAATCTGTTTTCCCGCTCATATGCTGGGAGCCACTCAGCTATTATAAAAACCGAACACGTGTGAACCTTTCGAGTAGTAGTTACCAAGTAGTTACCAAGTGCCAAGATGTAACCTTCAGCGACTCCCGTTTTAGTCATTGCTGACCAGACGTTAAAGATAATTACCAACATTCATGAACTCTGAAATCTATCCTGAACTTTTACCAACTTTGCAAACTCACAATTCAAAACTTTATTCTTCTAAATTACAAGTTCAACATTACAGTAAAAGGTAAATTACTTCTTAATATGAACTCTGGTAAAAATATTCCAAGTTAAAAGGGACACAACTCTGTCCTACCTTTTCAGTTCACATTAATGTAATCAACATTAATAAATCTATTGTTACGTTATAAAACAATTCAGTTGAATTTTGTATTTTATTTTGATGTTAGTGGAAATAGTTAATTGACACGCAACCTATTCTCAACAATTATTACCACATAATTAACCCATCCACTGCACTTTCTTTCACATCGTTGTTTGATATGTACATAAATACATATTTTATGTGTAATGATGTCTTTTGCTTATCCTTTTCCACGTCAGTTTTGTTTTCTCATCTAAAGTTAAATTAATGTGGTGAAAACCGCCACAAAGTAAATAATGATAAAACCTCCTGTCAAAAATTTAGACAGAAAGTGAAATGAAGATGAAAGCAAAACCAGTCAAAAATTAATCTTCATCTAAGAAAAATTCCAGATAATGACAAGTGTAAATAAAGCAATTAAAATGCAGATAAAAGAAATACTCGTCAAAAATTAATAATGGCTAACAATGCTTCATGTTAATCACTCAGTTATGTGCCATGCGTGATACATGCTTAGGCGATCATGTATCTTTCTTGCTGGAGGGAGGTAGAAGAGGGTTCATACCTTTCATGTTAATAGAAATTCTAAATACTGTCCAATAAAATTTATCGAAATCTTGTGGAGTGAAAGTAATCAAGGGAAATAACTCAAAGTGGACATTTTGTACAGTTATTTCCCTTAGATCACGAATTTCCTCATCGCTTACACTGAAATTCGGCTTATCGTCCTATCATGTGGAGACACCGGTTCTCGTACGATCACTGAAGTTAAGCAACGACAAGCCTGATCAGTAACTAGATGGGTGACAATTTTGGAATACAAGGTATTGTAAGCATGGTGTAATGGATAACGGCTCGTAATTGGAAATCGGAGAGACGAGTTCCAATTCCAGTCGGGTTCGTTGTATTTGCTTAGGCGCAAATATCCTTGGGAAAGGTATGAATGCACCTTCTCTCACTTTTTCTTCTTCACTTCTTCTTATGGGTTAATTAGTAGGACCTGTATCAGTAAATCATAATTATCTCCAAAAAATTCTTACAAGCTAAAACAATATTTTCTGGATTTAATTAACCTGCAAAAGGTTGATAAGACGTAAAAAACAGATCAAACAATCAATCTACTGAAATTCGTTTGCCATTGAAAATTTGCATAATCAAATCTGGTCAAAATGTGATGGGTAACTGCTTAAAAATATCATGTATTCTAAGGAACATCTGGCCTTGTGTTTAGTAAATGCCTATGAATTATTTAGTACACCTAATGTGAGTAGAAAGTTCTATCACGCAAATAACGAATTCGATTCTCACATGATGCTCCAATTCTATAGCCATGTGCCAGGCTTTACCCTTAGGGAATATATATAAATATGTTATTAGGGGGTGCTTGATGTCCAGGAGTGATTATTATAAAGCAGTGCTGAAAACATCCTGGCCCTGTAACACTTCCCGAAATTTGACCAAATGAACAAACAGAATTATTTGGGGAATTCTACACACCATTATTTTGTTTGGACCGTCGATCTGAGTTCTCTAGAGGAGGACAAGTATTGTTGTTTATTGAACTAAGTTTAGCATAAGGCCGCTAAAATAAAACCTCCAATGAGGATCGAACTCACGACATAGCAGTAATGGTCAAGCTGACTAGCTTGTTTACTCCACGATGAGGCGCATTTATAAAATATAGCAGCCATTCCCAGCTGATCGATCAGAAAAAAGCGTTCAATTAGAATGGAGCAAAAACAGCATCATATTTAGATGTAACAGAGTCTATCTTCTTCAATTACTTTAAAGTACTTTCATTAAAAAAAAAAAACATTTTGAATTAATGCAGTTACTGATATAACAGAAGTAGTCTGTATTTATTCAATCGAAGTTACCAGAGGACATGAAGGCGTAAAACAGGCAACATGAAGACCCACTTCAGACCACAATTATTTTGGAGGTTTTGAAATTCAATTTGTCAGTGTGCTACCAGGGATGTAAAAGAGGATACATTTATAAAGCAATTGTTAAATTTGATGAAAATTGGTTGAAAGATCAATGAAAAATAATAAGAAAAAAAATCACCATTTTTCGCTATTTAGGCGGGTTTTCACTATATGGGTGGACTCAATTATCAAGTTGAATGACTGTTAAACATTCAGTTTATTGCCGGCTACAATTGAGTTAAATTTGTATTAGATTGCTTGAAAATTAAGGGAGTTTTGTGTTAAAATAGATTTGTGTTGAAATCGATTTTTCGTTTTTTTGCGTTTTTTTTTTGCTAAATGCAGTGGCGTAGAAAAAAAAAAAAACAAAAAAACGAGGTATCGTTGAGCTCGTCATGATGTAAGTAACCTAGATACAAAGTTTGAACGAAATCGGAGGAAAAAAATTGAATTTATCAATTTTTGATCGGCTTTATCGATTTTTACTCTAAGAACTTATCTCTTACATTGTACAATGTATATGCCAAGTTTGGTCAAAATCGGTTCGATGGATCTCGAGTGAAAAAGTATCACACAGACACACGCATGCAGACATCCTCTGTTTTATATATAGAGAAATTAAGCGAAGAATATTTTTTGCACATCTTCACAGATATGGCGATCCCAATTAGATTTGAAGACATTACTCAGTCTTGGGTATGACGATAAATTACATCTGGCAACAAGGCTTCTGATCGGAAGATTGAAGCTTTTGAGTATTGTGGAACCACTTCTTAATTGCTGTTGTTCCCAGGTCAACCCAAACCCGGGGTAATAGCAGCTGTTAGGGTCCCAGCTATGGGCAAATAGTGAACCCCCCCTCAAAGCACTATGCAAGTATAAAAATATATTTTTATAGTAAAAATGCCAACAATATATATTTATATTAAAAAATACCAACAATACATATTTATAGTAAAATGATTCACAATACATTTTTAAAGCAAATTGACCAGCAATACCTTGTATCGTAGAATTACCAACAATACATTTTATCTGTTGTTGAAGGAAGACAATTGTGTTCAAAATATATTTAGTTGAAGCCATAAAATTATGTTCAAAATATTCGGCATTGAATAACCCACAGAGGTGTTGATATGCTGCTAAACGAAATTAAACAAACCACATGAATATTTCATGATATTAATTATAATATCCTGCAATTTCTTTAAAAAATCAAACCGTATTCCAACCAAACTGCATAATAAAACCCACATATCACTGTCTCCAGTAATTATATCTACACAAACATGTACAAAAGCTGAGTATCATCTACCATGTATTCAATTATGAAAACAGAATAACATATATTATATTTTTATTAGTTCAAAGCTCCCAAGAAAATTACATTACGGTATTAAATGACCCATAAGGTGTTGATATGCCGTTAAGCAAACCAATCAATCAACTACTCACTAGTAAAAACAAAGAATAATGAACTGCAAAATCGTTTCTATCCCCCTGAAGCAAAAGAGATATGGTTCTACAGAAGGATTATGTAGGGATATTATTATTGTTATTATTATTATAAATAAAGAAAAATAAAATATAAAATAATAATAATAACAATGGAAGTTATAAATAAAATAAAATAAAACAATATTTAAACGTTATTTAAAATAAATAAAATAATAAAAAAAAGATAATAAAAATACTCGCGGTATGCAATAAAACTGTTCCTGCCAGAAATACAGACATCCCACCAAAAGACGTTAAATTCAATCTCTTCAACCACGAACCTTATGGGCAACATGTGTCCAACTTCACTTTGTGATATGGTTTGTAATACTACGGAATAAATTCTCCCTTTTATCACATGTACCATAAAACAATTACTACCTAAAAATGCACACACCAATACACACAAAAAATATAAATAAATTGTATGAAAGTAACATACAAATTAGCATGCTTTTCCTGTTATTTCAGCATGTTTTATTTCCTGTTAAGTATGCTTTTATCTGCGTGATCACGACGCTAATTTCTGCTGCTATGATGTGAGAAAACCTCCACATTGCTGAGAATGTCATTGGCCATTAATATTCCCTAGCAGTCGCAGTAGAAAACGAGAAGCTTCGCCGATTGCAGTTAAGCGTGAGAAGCAGCACTTATCAGGAAGTTAGGTTTAAGGTTCCAAGTTCCAAATTTCTCACGAAGGAATGTCCCACAGAACAATAGCCTAGTGGATTAAAGCGTTGGTTCGTTTATTTCGTGACATCCCTGGGTTGGGCAGCGTTGGACTCGATGGGAACGAGTAGTAGTCAATTAAATGAACGGTTCAGTTCGAAATTCCTTGAAGGTTTTCAGGATCGAAAGGCACCTGATGAAGGCGGGTGGCCGCAATGGTTGAAACCATGTGATGATAACAATGAGGATAATAGTCCGCATGTAAATAATGTTAATAACGATAACCCCTCATCCCAGAAATTCAGACAGAAATTCTCCCAGGTCATCACATAACAGTTAACCCAAATCATAACAAGTTAGAATAACAATTGAATATGTAGTTTTAATATATAGACTATTTTATTGGCAAATTTAAAGAAACATTGTTTTTATCTCATCATTTTGTTTTGACATTCTCAAGCAGACCCGTCGAAATGTTTTTGTATATCGGCTCATAATCAGTGTGTATCTTGTGAATCACCTGAAATGATGCCAACATAGACTTTACACACAGTGTCCATAAGAGAAGCCAGGTGCATTAGCGCGTTGTGCCGAGAGACAGCCTCCTAGCTGTCAGTTGCTGATCAGCGATTTCACTAGGCGTCAGTATCTGACAGGTATAAGCAGCTATGAATAAAAACGAAATAACCAAAGACAATTCTCATTCATAGAAGTCCTAACGAGAAACATGTGCTATCATTATTAATAGGTTTATTCGGAGCTGAACTGGTAGATTACTACTTTTCCCAAAAGCATTTGCGCGTAAGTGAATAGAACGAACCCAACTGGAATTGGAAATTGCTTCCCGATTAACAATTTCGAGCCATTATCCATTACACTACCCGAACACCCAAACTTACAGCACCTGGTATTCCCAAGCGGCCACCCAAGAAGGTACTAACCAGTCTCGGCGTTGTTTAATTTCGGTGATCGTATGGGAACCAGTGTTTTAAGATAGCCGGAAGTATATATATATAAGGAGGCACGATGGAGTAATTGATAGCGGCTTGGACTGAGGAATCGGAGAGCAGAATTCGAATTCCAGTCGAATCCATTACTTACTAATACCCCTGGGAAAGGTGTGAATCCTCTTCTCCTCCTTCCAGCTATGGGTAAATAGCAGGACAGACTTGGTTCTATAGCCTTGGATGGCAACTTGTCTAAGAGAAGGACAACTCTGTGGCACGTAGTGCACCAAGTCTCTGTACTCGGCCCTTCAAAAAGTGTGGATGGTTCTGCACAAAACCTTCACCACTATAATCAAATCTCATGTGCTGGTGTCGGGCATAACCCTCAGACGTCGAATTCGACGGGAGAGCCGAATATATATATATATATAATATATATATATATATATATATATATATATATATATATATATATATATATATATATATATATATATATATATATATATATATATATATATATATATATATATATATATATATATATATATATATATATATATATATATATATATATATATATATATATATATATATATATATATATATATATATATATATATATATATATATATATATATATATATATATATATATATATATATATATATATATATATATATATATATATATATATATATATATATATATATATATATATATATATATATATATATATATATATATATATATATATATATATATATATATAAAATATATATATATATATATATATATATATATATATATATATATATATATATATATATATATATATATATATATATATATATATATATATATATATATATATATATATATATATATATATAAAGTGTATATATATATATATATATATATATATATATATATATAAAAGTGTATATATATATATATATATATATATATATATATATATATATATATATATATATATATATATAAAGTATATATATATATATATATATATATATATATATATATATATAAATATATATAAAGTGTATATATATATATATATATATATATATATATATATATATATATAAATATATATATATATATATATATATATATATATATATATATATATAGAACATATATATATATATATATATATATATATATATATAAATATATGTATATATATATATATATATATGTATAAAGTGTGATATAAACCAAATAATTAAATATTATAAAGTAATTATATATATATGCGCTCGTTAGCGTGCATACACAGATAAGCGAATAAATATTTACTTGATTTAATGTAAGGTATAAACAAAACAGTGCTCAATGTAGTTAGACAGAGCTAAGAAGTATATATTAATAAATATACATATACCTACGCTTGTAGTGCAACTTAAAGTTTCATGATTTTTCCAAGTCGTCAGGCACGAATTGGTGAATTAAAAGGTTATTGCAGTACATACATACATACATTACATACATACATACATTACATACATACATACATACATACATACATTACATACTTTTTCAATTGTCTTTTTTTTTTTTTTTTTTTTTAATCAATTTGTCTTAACTAAAACAAATTCTTAGTAAAAGAAAAAGTTACCCATATCCAGAAGGAGGCTTTCACTGGAGCGTCCCCTTTTTAATATTTTGAATTTGATGTAACTACAAAACATTTCGCTTTTAAACTTGCTTTGATAAAGTCGGATTGACGAAACATGTCAGCAATGACCAAGAAATATTTTCCCATTGTCTTTTATATATATATATATATGCATGCAACCTTTTATCAATTGTAGATAACTTGAATAAAAACATTTCACTTTGTTCGTTATCTGACAAAAATGACAGCCATTTTTTTTCTCAATGGATTTATTCAATGTCGTCTTCAGATTAAGATTCGCTGATAAAATAATGAAACCAGCACGAAAAAAAATTAAAAAAAAAATCGATTAAGTGTTGAAATATATGTTGGTAGATTGTTGAATGAGAGACAGGCAATACAGTGGAGAAGAAAAACAAGTTAGGGAGGAGTTTCCTCCTCAATAGGAAAAAAATACAGAACACATACGGAGGACAAAATGTTGGAGGCACAAATTTAAATAAATCATAATAAATTTGCATAATTTCAACTTTTTGATTTTCCATTTAATGCTTTCAGGCAACTTTTATAAGGTTTGAAAAACTAATTTAAGTAACGCACTAATCTATTTACTACTTTCGATAAATTATAGACACATGTTGAAACACCAGTTCTCATCCGATCATCGAAGTTAAGCAACGTTGTACCTGGTCACTACCTGGATGGGCGACTGTTCAGGAATATCAGGTGTTGTAATGGATAACAGCTAAGAATGAGAAATCGGAGAACCGAGTTCAAATTCCAGTCAGGTTCGTTATATTCACTTATGTGCGAATATTCTTGGGAAAGGTATGAATACACCTCTTCTCCTCCCAGCTATGGGTTAATTAGTAAGACTTTTATCGGAACATTATTATTATCTTCAAATAAATCTTACAATCCAAAAATATGTTTCCGCTTTAAATAATCTTAAAATGGTTGATAAGCCATAAAAAAAAACAAATCAATAAATTACGAAACAAGTAGCGAAGTAATCATTCTAAGTGACGCAGTTCATCGAAATACGTGCTGCGTAACTTTTTTTTTTTTACATTATTTCAATTGTATTTGTTTAATGAAATGTAATATTCAATACGAATAAAATTATTGCCAAAAATGTGATTCTAAGACAGTAATTGTCTTTTAGAGATATATACTAAGTAGAGTTTTGACTGGCACAAGGCCAGAAGAAGGCAGTTATTATGAAGCGTAAACTAAATATATAGATGAACAGATTCTCGAGACAAGTTTGTTAATCTACTAGAATATATTGTCTTTAAACCGTTATGCGTATGCAGACACACCCATACGCCCAAGGGTGCATACAAAAGTACATAGATATACACTAACACACCTTATAGACACACACATGCACAAATTTTAGGCACAAACGTCACACACAGGCAAATTAACTCATCAAAACATACCTGTAAGAGAGATCTAAGAACCAATAAAATCTTAAGTACCTGCACATATGCACATTCACAGTCCTCTCATATACACGTATACCTGAGCGCACACTCAGGTATACAGCAATGCAGATTCATATATATATATATATATATATATATATATATATATATATGAATTATTCATACAAAACTAATGCAAAGGTTAATGATTTTAAAATCATTAACCTTTGCATTAGTTTTGTATGAATAATTCATGTATTTGTAAATTGATTGCACGTTTATTGTAATTTAAATATCTGATCCATGTGCGACTTTTGGTTAATAAGTGCGACATTACTGTAATTATTGAACAATATAGTTCATGCCACTTTGACAGTAAAATTTACCAGTAAAATAATTTGTTCATTACCATATTTGGTATAAACGCATACATTTTAAAAAAAGAAAAAATTCAAAATCAAACTTAGCGTCGCTTTGTGCGCGTTCAAAAACCAATATCTCATTTTCAATAGCATTTCGGATACAATACACATATATTTTCGATGTCCTCTTATTACTAAGAGAAAAAAACAAGAACAACATCTATTATATACCTGAAGATGTCTGTAGGAACAGACGAAAGCTTGTGTAAAAATAACAACTAATACGGCAGAAATTTATATGAACAAGGATCAATTCATTCATAACGGATCTGAGGTTTTTGTGTAATATTTGAATTGTTTGCGAGATGGATGTCTCGCCATTTAAAATCATTAACCTTTTGCATTAGTTTTGTATGAATAATTCATGTATTTGTAAATTGATTGCACGTTTATTGTAATATATATATATATATATATATATATATATATATATATATATATATAAATCGGGCATTTTGTAATATATGCCAGATAAGGTATTTTTGTTCTGCTTGGTTGACGCTGCGAATTGTCGTCAGCCGGAAGACAATCGAAAAACGAAAATGTCTGATCATTACTTCATTGTCGATGATTGATCTACTTCGTTTCTCTGTCGATCAGAATAAACATGTAATTAGTTTTTGTCCTGAAGGCTTTTGCGTGACTTGCAGCTCAAAAGGAAAAACAAAAACGGCTGGATAGGGTTGGGTTGGTGTGTTTTTCGTGTTTCGAATCGAAAATCGATACGGTGGTCACTCGACTATTCATCGCTTTCGGCTCCTCGCCAATTCGATTGCGACAAACTGGCCAGCGGTCAATTCCCTTCAGTCAGCATCACGAGAGACATTTTTCTCAACTTTCTCAGAAGCCGAGCTTCAGTGCCAAAAGCGACAGAGAACTTAAGAATAAAAGAAAAAAAAAGGACACATGGCACAGTGGATAAAGGCGTTAGTTAGATCCAGTGACAGGACCCAAATAGTGTGAGTTCAATACTCAGTTAAGGCAGTGGAGAACTTTCAGAGGGAAATTAACAGGAGATAATTGATAAGTAACATCCATTAAACATTGCATGTGGAACTAGAACAGTCTACCCCAGTGAGCGAAATAAAGGGTTCAGTTCGACATTCCAACCACCTGAAGAAGGCCGGAGCGTACAATGGCCGAAACGTTGTAATAAATATGGTCACAAAGATGAGGACAATAGTCCGAATAATGTAAAGACAATTGGAAAATATTTTTTGGTCATTGTCGACGTGTTTCGTCAATCCGACTTTATCAAGGCAAGTTTAAAAGCGAAATGTTTTGTAGTTACATCAAATTCAAAATATTAAAAAGGGGACGCTCCAGTGTAAGCCTCCTTCTGGATGTGGGTAACTTTTTTTCTTTTTTTTTTAACTAAGAATTTGTTTTAGTTTTTCATGTCGACATATTGTTCAATTTCTCAGTATAATTCTGAAGATAAGAAATTGATTAAAAAAGACAATTGGAATATATATATATATAAGAACTGCAATAACCTTTTAATTCACCAATTCGTGCCTGACGACTTGGAAAAACCATGGAACTTGATGTTGCACTACAAACGTAGGTATATGCATATTTATTAATATATACTTCAATTCCAATTCAGTTCGAAACTTGAGTTCTTCAAATCAAACTCTGCAGTTCAAAACCTCACATCGCGAAACCTCTCACTGATTCCTTGACATTTTGAAGAAATAAAATTGATTTCCTCAATTGACAAAGTTTGTGAGGTATTTTAAACTAAATTTAAAACAACATTTAAATTCACAAAGCATTTGTGTTACTTTAAACTCAATATAAATTAAAATCTTTAAAAAAAAAAATCACTAATTTTTTTCAGTTATTTTAAAATTTGAATTTTTAACTGTTCCCTCCTCATCCGGACACAAATCCAATTGCTAGATGTTCAAGCACCAAATGAAGGACAAATATTCAATCCCGGGATCATCCTGATTCCAAAAAGGTATAAAATGTCTATGTAGAGCAACTGTACCCCGAGTTAGAGTGTGTGTGTGTGTGTGGGGGGTCAGACTCACAGGCAGATAGAATTTACCGTTTATTTATTTACGTAAAAAAAAACAAAAAAACAAACCAAATAAGAAGTTCCTCGGTACCTCGACCGGATGAATTTAAGCGTACGACCGGGTTGGTAATTAGGTCTCTTCGTTTTAGTGTTGAATTATCGAGATGTAATCGTAACTTCTATCCTAACAGTTTCTTTTCCAGGCCTGTGGAGCTCTCTTCTGGTTTCTTGCTTCACAGATACCTACGATTTTCAAAATTTTAAATGGAATTGCAGTCGTCATTTTCTGTCTTCCCGAATCTTGTTATTCATTGCCCTTTCTCCCCACTAATGTTTTCTCATTCTCTTTCACACACAGTAACCACCCTGCGTCTTAGTGGTATTATCGTCTTGCGTGGGGTGAAATGATAAAAAACAAAAACAAAATGAATACCATTTTGTGACGCAATCTATCTATTTAGTGGTCATGTGCCAAACGAAAGTTTATATATATATATATATATATATATATATATATATATATATATATATATAGGGTGGCGATAACGTCACTATACAGTTACTACTTATAATAAAAAGCAAAGCATTGAAACAGATGGCTTGCAGTTGGAACAGTATCGCTAATTAATTTACTATGGAATTTTATTGTTATTAACCAGAACCATTTTAATAAGAAATTTATGGATTGTTGCTTTGTCTTAATTGTTATTGTAAGTAATTGTACAGTGACTTTATTGACACTATATATCTCCGGGCTATCGACGTTGGAGATATATATATATATATATAGTCGTGAAAATACGAATGTGCCATTTACACCTGAACGATCTATTCACCCGACTTGTCTCACAAACAGACCTGAGCGATCTGATTCGCTCCTGTTCTTTGTTTAACTATTGTGCCATAACCAGATAAAAACGCAAGGCAGCAATGTAAACACATATCTTCTCATACACACCAATTAAGTGATCAAAGAAATAAACCCTCAACATAAACAAATTAATAATAATTGGTCGTTCTTACCTCAAGATAAAGTCTCCAAATATCAAAAAGGCTTTCCTTCTATCGAAAGGACACACACGTAGCTTTTCTGGCTTCTAAACAGTGATCGCCATCTTGTTTCCTAGACAAAACCAATATGGCTTCCGCTTCGTCATCTAAAGTGCCGTAGGTGATACACCTGTAGACGAATGGTCTGAAATCAGGGAGATCCACTTGTGTTTGTTCGAACCATTATGCTAAGCCGGGAGAGTCCATTATTTTTTGCCGTGGCTCGAAGTAGAATGTGTAGTAGTACCTTTCTTCGAGACGAAAATCGAGGTGGGTTTGTTTTTGGAGTTAACTTCTCCTGACGAGGCAGCAACTACAGGTGGTTTGAATTCAGAGTTTTCTTTCTCCTAGACTGGTTGCCAACCAAGATTATAGGACCATAGCTGGGAGAGGGAAGAGATGGATTCATACCTTTCCCAAGGGTATTAGCACATAAGTGAATGCAATGAACCCGGCTGGAATTCGAACTCGGCTCTCCGATTCCTCAATCCATTACTCTACCCTGTCTCCTGACTTCCGTTGATTGAGACAAAAACATTTTCGCTAACGAATGTATTGATTTTCTAAGCTTAGCTTAGATGTGGCACAAGGCCGAAAGTAGGGGGTCACCCAGTGAGGATCGAACTCACTATTCAGTAGTAACTGTTTTAGCGAGACTAGCTTGCTAAACATGACACCACACCGAGGTGACCTTTATAATTTTCTAAGCGTAGCTTAGATGTGGTACAAGGCCGAATGTCTGGGGCACCCTGTGAGGATCGAACTCATTACTCAGTCGTAATTGTCCTTTTTTTTTCGAAGCGTAGCTTAGATGTTGCATAAGGCTGAAAGTATGGGGCACCCTGTGAGGATCGAACTCACGCCGAGGTGCCCAGCTATCTGAATATATCGGGGAGAAACCAGGAAATGTTAGTCTGTTTCATGACCAACTAACGAGTGGACTCAGCCATCATCGTTTATTTAGCCTGTACGGATAATAAATTCAGCGTCGCGTGTTCGAATTCTGCCTGAGAACAGAACCTCTCAGTAATATTGGAAAACAGGAACTTAAAAGCATATCATGAAAATGGGGAGACATATTGAAATTAACTGTTAAAAAATAAATAAATACATGAAAAAACTTTCTATATTTTTGAAATGGGGTATTGTAATTATTTACATTGTGCGGACGTTTCGGTCATTGTACACTCCGGCCTTCTTCAGGATGTCTCTATATTTCTGAGATGAGATATTGTAATTATTTACACTGTTTACATTGTTCGGACCGTTCCCCTCCTCGTTATTGCCATATTCACGGCGTTTCAGTCGTTGTACACTCCAGCCTTCTTCAGGATCTCTCTATATTTCTGAGATGAGATATTGTAATTATTTACACTGTTTACATTGTTCGGACTGATATCCTCATCTTTGTGGTCATATTCACGACATTTCGGCCGTTGTACTCTTCGGACTGCTTCAGGTGAATGGAATTTCGAACTAAACCCTTTATTTCGTCTACCTGGGTAGATTGTTCTAGTTCCGCGTACCATGTTTAACTTTGATGTAAATCGGACCTATGCCTAACTTTTTGACTTTGGTGTAAATAGGACCTATGCCTAAGCTTTTTGACCGATTTAAACCAGACCTATGCCTACCTTTTTGACTTTGGTGTAAATAGGACCTACGCCTAAGCTTTTTGACTGATTTAAACCAGCCCTATGCCTACCTACTTAAGTTTGGTGCAAATCGGACCTATTCCAACCTTTTTGACTTTGGTGTAAATCGGACCTATGCCTACCTTTTTGATTCTGATGTAAATGAAAATTATTCAGAACTTTTTGATTTAGTGTAAATAGGACCTAGTTGTTTGAATGATGTAAATTATACCTAGGCGTACATTTTTAACTTTGGAGTAAATCAGCTATATGCCTACTTTTTTTTACTCAGTTTTAATGCTGACCTATGCCTAACCTTTTGACTCTGATATAAATCGAACCTGTGCCTACGTTTTTTATCCTGGTTTTGAGTCTAATGTAAACCAGAGTAGATTTTTAACTCTAGAAGAGTGCAAACTTATGCCTAACTTTTTGACTCTGGTGTAAATTTGACTTATGCTTATATTTTGACACTAGTGGAAATCGCCTACCTTTTAACTAGTGTAATGCAGACATATTTCTAGCTTTTTGACTATTCTTTGCAATTTTTCTCCTATAAGAGATTATATTTGACATTACAAACCCAACAAGCTTTGATCTGTCGGTAAACTCAATAACCGATCAAAAGTTCGGTTTCAGCCAGACAAAGGTAAATTTAGTAAGCAATTTTGCTCCTTGAGTAATGAGTATCAAATTTATCTAGCAGGAAATTGCTTCTTGTTGGAAGTGGTCATGGACTTAGTCAGTATGTAGTGTTAAGCAGCGAACAAATAGACTGTAACGGCCAGATAACTTGAGGTCCGTTTTCACAAAGAAGGTGAACGTTCTGTGCGAAAGACCCAAATAACTCCCAATATGATACTACTGAGTGGAACCCGTGATTGGAGGGTGTTAGTTGATCTTAGAACACCTCTGTAATTTCCGGTACATATCATTCAGATAGACACACGCCCTGACATTATAGTGTGGTCTGATTTAAAGAAGTGTTTCCGCCTAGTAGAATTAACGGTTCCATGGGAAGCGAACATGGAGGAAGCACACGAACGAAAGAAAAACCGTTAAGAATCGCTGCGATCCGACTGCGTGTAAAAGGAATGGACATGTCATGTGCTTACCTATTGAGGTCGGGTGACGTGAATTCCTTGGACAGTTAATCGTTTCCTTCCTTTTGAACGTGGGCATCACTAGTCGGAACCTGAAGCGTTTGCTGACTCCAGCTCAACAGGAATCGAGTTGGATCTGGTCAAGATTCAAAATAAATAAAGTTAAATAAAACCATAATCGCAACACAATGCTGCTTCCGACGTAAAACACACCTGTTTACCTTACATACTACATCATTAATAACGTTCGGTACGAGCGCGTTGTGTATTTTAACTCAACGTTAAAAATTTCACTTGCGGTTGTAAAAAGAAATCTCAAGAGACAGACACGTATACAAAAACAATACCCTGTCCGGTAGCAAAAGCTGCTGGTGGCGCCAAGGGTGGCAGGACCGTCTTAGCCATCGAAACTGTGTTACTTCCCCTGGTTGGCGGCTGACGAGGGCAGAGTATTGCGACGTGCTTTTTCACACGTTGTATGTAAAGAATTTGTAATGGGTTCGTCATTCCCTTTGTGACGTAAAGGAATGACTTCATGAGGATGTTCATCGTAGGTTCAATCCTCCCACGATCCTTCCTCTTCTTACAATTTCTCTCATGTAAATTGTTTATAATTATTCGCGTGCTGCAAACGATTCGTTTATATTCTTTATAGCAAGAAGGAAAATTTGATAACAATGTTTGTTTCGCTTTAATATGACAAACACTCCTCTCGTCTTCATAAAAAGTGTAAAGTGTGCCTTAAATATTATTTTTCTCGTTTAC
>CAHIKZ030000510.1:15000-72500 GCA_903632075.3 Acanthosepion pharaonis | reverse complement strand
CAGAAAAAGAAAAAAAAATCCAAAGGTGGCGTGAATACCTAAAGTATTGCAAGAGAGAAACCTACATTGGAAAATACACAAGGGTCAGAAATACTAAAAGATGCGGTAAGATCAGAAGATGGAGAAGATGAATAGGAACAAAGCAGTAGAGCCTGATGGAACCGTAACAGAAAAAGCTCTCAGCTTTAGGCGAATCAGCGAAGTAATAAACAAAATATCAGGTCATCCCATAAGTTCTGTCCGAATTTTAACTTTTTGTTAAAATGAACGAAATTTAAAGAGTATTTTATTATATGTCTAATGGAGCTGAACATTATTTTTATGTTTAGATGCATTTAAACTGATCAAATTTTATTTCAGAGAACAATAAAATTAAATTTTGTTTGATTAAAAACCTGCTAACATGGAAGTACCCAAGAATCATTTGAGGCACATAATGCTTTATGAGTTCAAGAAAGGAAACTCAGCAGCCGAAGCGGCTAGAAACATTCACTCAGTTTATGGAGAGGAATGTGTGAATGAAAGAACTTGCAGAAGATGGTTTGCAAAATTCAGATATGGAGATTTCACCCTTGAAGATGAAGATCGAATCGGACGTCCAGTTGAGTTTGATGAAAAGCTTCTTGAAGCAGCCCTTGAAGAAAATCCTGCTTTATCAGTTGAAGAATTCGCAGTGGTTCTCAGTTCAAACCATACAACTGTTCATCGTCATCTTCAACAACTTGGAAAAGTTCCTAAACTTGGAAAATGGGTGCCTCATGAATTGTCTGAAAACAAACTCAAATCACGAGTTGACATCTGCTCTTCTTTCCATTCTCGCCAACTTGTTTCAGCTTTTTTGGATAGACTTGTGACTGGCGACGGAAAATGGATCTTTTATCGAAATGTTAAGCGTCGTAGACAGTGGCTTGGTAAAGGGGAAGGACCCCAGCCACAGCCGAGAAGGGAACTTCATGGGCAAAAGGTTCTTCTTTCAATCTGGTGGGATCGCCAAGGAAGAATCCACTTTGAATTCTTACCACCTAATGCAACAATTAATGCTCAAATATACTGCCAGCAATTAGAGTGTTTGAACCAAGCTTTGAGGAAAAAAAGACCTGCTCTAGTGAATCGACCCCACACTGCAAGAATCACGTCACAAAAGATCGAAGAACTTGGTTGGGAGAAAATTCCTCATCCACCTTATTCTTCCGATCTTGCTCCTTCAGACTACCAATTGTTTCGTAGCTTACAGAATCATTTGGAAGAAACAACTTTTGTAACACAGGAAGAGGTTGAAACTGACATTTGTGAGTTCTTCGAATTTTACAGTAATGGAATTAGTAAGCTTGTTAATAGATGGAAGGAAGTCGTAGATAATCAGGGAAAATACATTGTTGATTGAATCTGTAATTAAATGTAACATTTGGTCACTTGTTTTCTTTATTCAAAATTCGGACAGAACTTATGGGATGACCTGATATACAACAGTCGAAATATCGAAGGACCTCACTAAATCCATTTTCGCCACATTAGCTAAGATCTCAGATGCAAATGAATGCGAGCTCCATAGGACAATCAGTTTAATGAGCTACATAACGAAACTGATTATGTGAATGTTGATGAAGAGATTTCGAAGCAGGGTTAGACCGGAAAATAAGACAAGAACAGTGCGATCTTGCCAAGGACACCTGAACAAGAAATGCCTTATTCATGATCAGAATCATATCAGAATAAGCAATAAAAATACAGAAGGATGTGTACTTATGCTTTATACATTACTTAAAAGCATGTGGCAAGGTACAACACAAGGATCTATTTGAACTACTAGGAAAACTCAATCTACTTAGAAAGGATGTTAGAATAATCCAGAACTTATACTGGGTGCAAACCGCCTGCATACGGATAGAAAGTGAATTGAGTGGCTATACAAAACTAGTGAGTCTTTACATCAGATTTAGTGACGCTATCCTAAGGGAACTGGAGACCCTAACAGGGTTTATTATTTGTGGGCGTATTCTTAACAACATGAGATTCGCAGATGACACCGTGTTGATGGCCGATTCGGAAAGGAAACTACAGTACGTTTTAGACAGAGTAGTAGAAGAAAGCAAGAAAAAAAAAAGGACTGAATGTCAACTACAAAAAATAGAGTAAGTCTGGTCATTAATAAGAAAAAAAAAGCCTAAAATGCGAATTACGAGTTGGAGATTGTCATATAGGACATAATTGAATGGTAGCGTCCGTTTATGCAAATAAGCAGAGTTAAGCGAAGTTGAGGATAGTCAGCATTAAGTCTTAGCCGCATGCTAAGCTCTTAGTGCTTGTTGAAGTCTCTGCCTTCGGGCAGAGAGAAACCCAGACGAGGCTCTGCCGAATGGCAGAGTCACATCTGAGGAGGCAGACAAACCCAACCCCGTTACTACTGGGTCTACGGGGAATTTTTGTCAGAGCCTCCGTGCTCGGAAGAAACCACGTTAAACCAGCCTTGTGGCACATCCCGCTTCTCTTGTACTTGTTTTGTGGAATACAAGACATAAATAAATTCAATCGTTCGTTTATGCAAATAAGCGGAGTTGAGGAGAGTCAGCATTCGGTCTTAGCCGCGCGCTAAGCTCTTAGTGCTTGTCGAACTCTCTGCCTTCGAGCAGAGAGGAACCCAGATGAGGCTATGCTGAAGGGCAGAGTCTCGTATGGTGGGGTAGACAAAACCGACCCCGTTATTACATGATATACGGTGAATTTTTGCCTGTACCTACGGTCTCGGAAAAAAAAAAACACGTTAAACCGGCCTTGTGCCGCATCCCGCTCTATGGGGTGCTCGGGTAAATACCGAGGTCAATTGCTAAGTGTACCTTCATGTAGTAAACCTTCTATTTTTATTACTTATCTACGAGTTTGTCTTCATTATTTATTTCCCTCTCTTATCTTGAAAACACGAGATACAACAGAGAAATAAACATCAAGCAAGTGCAGAAGTTCAAATATCTGGAAAGCGTTTTAACAAAGGCTTGAAAATGTGACACCGAGAGCCGAAGCATGCATTGGACTAGCGAAAGAAACCTAAAAGCTAAGCAAGGTGCTGACAAACGGATACATTTTGATAGAAACAAAGAAAAGAGGGTTGGATTGCTATGGGATATTGATCTTTGTATATGGCAGTGAATAATGGACAATTTCTTCACGGATGAGGGAAAACTAGAGGCAGCAGAAATGTGGTTCTACAGAAGGATACTGAGAATTCCATATAGCGAGTAAGCAATAAAGAAGTCTTAACGATAATGACAACAGAAGGAATACTTCTGCTCAGGATCAGGAAAAGATAGCTGAAATTCTTTGGATACGTAATGAGGAAGGAGGGCTTGGAAAACTTAACACACACGGGGCGTATTGAGAGTAAGGGAGATAAAGGAAAGAGCAAATTACTTATGCTGACATGGTTTGTGTGAATGAATGACGGAACTGGGAACGGCGCCTTAACAAAAGGAGAAAAACTGTCAAGAGCCACACGAGATAGGAGGTTGTAAAGAGCCATAATCACTTATGTTCTGAAGAGACGCGGCACATGGAAGGACAAATCCTACTGAAGAATGCTGAGAATACCATGGATCAATTTGAAAACACGATTAAGACTCATCGCGAGAATGAAAGAGGGACAACTCATACTGAGTTATACTTATTATAAAACCCAGGTTGTTTGTGTGTGTGTGTGTGTGTGTGTGTGTGTGTGTATTCGTTTATATAGGGGATCGGATTTCATAGATTTTTCAACCGATTTCAACAAAACATAATTGTGTTTTTCCAATTTTTGGCGCTGTCAGAACCACCGCAAGGTAATTTTACGTAGTCCTGTGAAGTTTTGTTGAAATCGGTTGAAAAATGTAGGAAATCCGATCCAATATATAAACGTACAGACACACACACACACACAAAACCTGGGTTTTATAATAAGTATGATCTATCTATCTATCTTTCAGCTGATATATTAGACCCAATCACGAACTTCATAGTCGACATTTTTCAATGACGGCAAGAGTGTTACCTCGTTACACAAATGCCTTTGTTAAAATGTCACTAACCAATTGAAAATCTTTTTGTGGCGATATACAGAGTTTGGTGAAAGTAACAAAAAAAAAAATTAAAAGAAAAAAAAAAGGGCAGACGTTTTAGGATAAAATTACAGGCAGGAATTAGGGCACTTATCTTACATTTAAATCGAAATACCCCGACTTTTAAAGCATCGAGAAACCGGAGACGTAGTTAGTAAACACGCTAAACATAAGACCCCTGAGAGAATGGTAAAGACTCACATTTTATTTCAACATTATACATATTTGCAGAGGAAATCTCTTTTTAGAATTTTTGGAAAAGTCGAAGGGAATGTGTGGTAAATGTGTTAACGGTGACAATGTGGAGGACCAAGGTGGTTGTTTTTTTTGGTGGCAGGGGATTGTTTTTCTAATACTAAATGGGGTTATAATTCCTATATATATATATATATATATATATATATATATATATATATATATATATATATATATATATATATATATATATATATATATATATATATATATATATAGTAGTCGTGGCTCGTGGGGGCACAGTCCTCTGGGTAAAAGAGAAACTCGGAGGAGTTCCACCACGGAATATGTGATCGAGCGACGCTATATCTTCGTCACCGAGGCCCGTTGGAACAGTTGGTATGACGTTTGCCTGATAACGTAACTGTCCGGGTTTCAATTCTCGGTAGTGGATACGCTCTGATAATGAGACCCAAATATAGGACGAAACTGCCGTCCAGAGCTTTCTGCATTCTGTTGAAGTTTCTTCTAGACACGATGAATTACTTAATTATAATCATCTCAAATTCTCCTAATTTCTATCACTTATATATATATATATATATACAAGGAAATTGTTTCGCCCTTCAGAATTTCTTTGGACTAAATTTGTTAGGTTGGTACAATTAAACATGTGCATGAACGAAGGGTGCTGGGAATTTTAGAATTAAAAAAAATATCTTATCCAATTATTTCCTGCAAGATCATCTATTATCACCGCGTGGGATATCTACTAAGAAAATTGATAGAAAGCAAAAGAAAAAAACTCTAAATGAATTCGGCTAGATATAAAAAAAAATCTTCGATTTTTAAGTAGCGTAGTAAATATTTCTTTTCGTGTTTGCATCTTGAGATGAGTTCCGATCGTTTATTTAGTAGTTTGTTTTGGTCTGGGAAGGTAATTATGGCTATTTTTCCTCTAGGCAGAGTTTACAGTTTTCGGGTTGATTGTTGGAGACTGATTTTGTTCCGCCTTATTTTCCATGGTATTTTTGGTGTAATTTGTTTTTTGTTCTTAATCTTCCAGATATTTTTTAGAAAGCACTGTGCTGTTCGTGTATTTACCATTTGTAAAGGTTGTGTGTGTAGTTTCTTTGTTTCCAGGATCCTTCAGTTACTCCTATATCTTTTTTTCTTTGTTATCTGCTGATTTTTTTTTTACAGTGGCTTGCTATATTACATTGCTTTTCAAGCAATTACTCTTTAAGGGACATCCATTCTTTATTCTGCTAGCTGGAAATCGATTTTCATGATACAGCGAGTGGTGTAATGGATAGCGGCTCTGAATGAAAATTAGGAGAGCTGTGTTCAAATTCCAGTCGGGTTCGTTACATTCCCTTACGCGCAAATATCCTTGATCAGGTATGGATCTTCCCTCCAGCTATGGGTTAAATAATATTATGTACCTGGCAAAATCTTTGAGATGCTAAAATACTATTAATGCAATATACATTAGTAAAAACCAAAAAACCTAATCATTCTTACAAGTCAAAATATGTTTCAGTTTAAAATAACTCACAAAGGGTTGAAAAGCCGTAAAAAACGAAATCAGTCAATCAATCAATCAATCTAATGTAGTTCTATATTAATCAATAAAAAAATTACTGTTTGACTGTTTGACTTTTCATAAGCTCATACAACACCACACATTAACCCTCTACCTTGAGTGGCTCTTGGGCCTTGTGTTGGGTGAACTTTAGCATGAAAAATAGAAGGATAACTAAATTCAAAACCATGGAGACAGCAACGAGATACTACTCCAGTATCTTTCTCAACGATATAGTAATTCACAGAGAAGAGAGAAAATTAAATTTGTGGGGAGAGCGAGCGAGCGAGAGAGGATCGCCTACGTCATAAAGGGATATGGTATTCAAAAAGGTAAAAAAAAATGAGGCAACCAGTAAGGATCGAACTCAATACGGACAAGTACCAAACTAACTCACTAACACTTATCTAAAATTTTCTCAACCAATGCGCCCGGGTGCATTAATGTGCCCTGAAAGGTAGCCAGATGCCCTTCAAATTAACTGAAGAGTAATTTTTAATTACTTTTACAATTAAAAGTATCTTTATTTTTTTTTTAAAAACCCCAAACACCAAGCACTTGGATTCCATGTCTAAGTATTTGTAATTTACTATTTTCGTTAATCTTTAAGAAGGAATAGCTAATCCTTTTCCTCAGGATTTAAATCAGTTATAGAAAGATAGCTTCGCTGTGCTCCAGTGTTTTAGTTATTCTACACGTGCACTCTGTAGTAAAAGAAAAAATGGTTGAGAAACATTTCTTTATCCAATATCTAGGTGGTCGAGTCAGTTGAGCGCGTTTTTAGTTACATAAATCTTTACCCCAAACCCCTGCTTAACTATCGGTTAATTTTTTAATTTTTGCTGACATACTCGTCAATATAGTAATTGTAATTGTAAGGATAATATTAACCGTTTCCTTCTAAGGAAACATTCGGCATTCATTGACCGAGAAGCCAGTGCCACTGCCGGTTGAAATTTTCAAAATCTTTCTCTTAAAGAAATTTTTCAAGAAAATAGGTTTCTCAAGTCCAGTAGTTGTTATTGATCTTTCCAGATTTGACAGAGGTTTCCTTCCTAACCATTTGTTTGAAGTAGTATGGAATGTTAATATCTTATGTCATTGCTTTCTTTTTGAGTTACATGTGACATCTATTTTAGTTGTTGCCGCTGTTGAACGCCATCAAGATATATTGTTTCTGTTGTCTGGTACAGTTATTTGTTTGTGAATATATAGCACTAGTTCATAATGTTCGAAGAATTATGGTCTTCGCCAAGATCCACAGGCTTCACTCACTCAAAGCTGTTCTTATCTGAAATGTTAAGATCAAAGAGCCATCTGTGGGAGAGTTTATGACTTTGCTCCTGCACGCAGTCATAGATTTGCACAGCAACGTGAATTTCGATAATATTAAAAAGAAAAAAGACAAACAACTCCTCGACTTGACGTAATTAGGTTTATATTCTGCAACTTCATGTGAACTTTTACAATCTTTGAGTATAACAGCCATCTTTATGCATCAACGACCTTGTCTTTCTCTTACGTATCTTGTATGGTTGCTTATAGAGTTACTTATTTCATAACATTGCTAGTGGTCGGCAAATATACGGAGTTCGCTAAAAATATGTATATACACTTCAGAAAAGAAAAAAAACAAACTTGTCTTTCGTAGTTTTATCAAATTGTGATGACACTGTTTAAACTGTAGTACGATATTTTCTCGACAGATGGCATTACTCTCATGACCATAGCATCAAGAAGTGATGGATACAACATGGCGGACGTAGGTTTGACGTTTGAGGAACATAAGATTATTTTAAAGTAGTATTTCAAATTTTAGAATGTTGTTATCCAAAGACAATGAATCCGTGAGTTTGCAACGCAACATTCAATGCGTTTGATTTCATACTGATTTAACACCTGCAGATTTTTACCTGAGTGGGGGAAGGGGAGGTGCTAAAGGATGTTGTCTATCGTAGAAAAGTACGATTGAAATGGATGTGCTGGACTCTTTGACCAACATTGCTCCCGCAGTAATTCGCCGAACTAATAAATGTCTGGAAGCTGAAGTCCAACATTTTAAGAACCTCTTGTGATAGCAGAGTCCAATAAATCTCGTGACGTCTGAATAAATTTAGTATTACAGTATCTATACAAGTTTTTCTTTTCATGAAGGGTATATACATTTTTTGCCCGACTATCTATCTATATAATATATATATATATATATATATATATATATATATGAAAAGTTAACCTGTAGAAAAAGACAATATGTATAAAGGTAAAAGACAATAGGAAAACTGTATTATTAGCCAACGTTTTTTTGTCCAATGAAGAATTTAGAAAACGCTATTGTATTTTAAGTTGGTAATTAGGAATACAATAGGGTTTTCTAAATTCTTCTAGTTGCTAAGGACATTTTTTTTTGTTGTTAATAGTTACTTTGTTTTCAATAAATTCATTTTGTTTTTGCCTTGAAAATGTCCACATTGGACCAAAAGTGTCGGTTAATAATAGAGTTTTCCTACACACACACACACACACACACACACACACACACACACACATATATATATATATATATATATATATATATATATATATATATATATATATTTTTTTACAAATTCATGAATTATTCATACAAAACAAATACAAAGGTTAATGATTTAATTGGCGAGAAATCCATCGTCGCGAACAATTCAAATAATATACAAAAACCCCCAACCTGTTTATGAATGAAAAGATCCTTGTTTCTATAAATTCCTGTTGCATGAGTTCTTATTATTTTTACAAGTTTTCGTCTGTTCATACAGACATCCTCAGGTATGGAATAGATTTTGTTCTTGTTTTTTCTCTCAGTAATAAGAGGACAACGAAAATATATGTACTGTTGTAATCCGAAAAATGCTATTAGAAATGAGTTATTGTTTTTGGAGCGTGCTGTCGCAACGCTGAGTTTGAATTTAAATTTTACAATTGTGCGTTCTTATACAAATATGGTGATAATCGAATTCTTTTTTACTAGTAAATTTTCTGTCAAAATGGCATTAACTTATTTGTTCAATAATTACAATAATGTCGCACTTATTATCCAAAAGTTGCATTTGGATCAGTTATTTTAATTTCAATAAAGGTGCAATTAATTTACAAATTCATGAATTATTCATACAAAAAACAAATACAAAGGTTAATTGGCGAGAAATCCATCGTCGCGAACAATTCAAATAATATACAAAAAACCCCAACCTGTTTATGAATGAAAAGATCCTTGTTTCTATAAATTCCTGTTGCATGAGTTCTTATTATTTTTACAAGCTTTCGTCTGTTCATACAGACATCTTCAGGTATGGAATAGATTTTGTTCTTGTTTTTTCTCTATATATGATAAACATAGTTTTATGGTATGCTATACCTATCAAGAATAGTGCGTATGTTAACACCCAGATGCGATAGTCAATGTCAAATTAACTACACACACACACACACACATATATATTTAGATGATCAGAACAATGTTAAGTAAATTAATGAGTAAGTGTATAGAGTGCTTTAATCGCTCGGTCATTCACAGTAAATTTAATTTCCGAACATTTCAAGTTTCCTGGCAGATTTTTTAATCACATTATGAAATACTTAAGAATAAAAGTGGGTGTGCATTTATACTTATGATTGCCATTTTACGTTTTTTTTTTACAGTGAAGTTTATCCAGTACAAGGCCCAGGGGGTACTCGAGGTAGGGGTTTAGAGTAAGGGGAAGTTTATATGGATAAAAGGGAAGACAACGGTTAACCTTGGCCTTGAACAGGTTAAGATTATGGTGATCGGGGAAACATCCTCTTGGGAGTCGGTTCCACAGAGCAGTGATTCGTGGGAAGAAGCTGTTCGAGTGGAACTTCTCACCACGAATACCAGAGGTAATGTGGGTGGTTTGTTACGATGTGAGCGGTATGGCGTGTCCCGGCCATGAAGATTCTAACTAGCGAAACCAAGGAATGCTGTTCACCTGAGCACTTTCCATGGAAGCAGTAAGAGGCTTGCAACGTTCCGTCTGTGAGTGGGAGGTTGGAGGGTGTAAAACAATTTGTCATCTATTAAGACTCGGAGACGCTTTTGGAAAGATTGGAAAGTGAGGACTGGGCAGCTCCCACCCGAATCTGACAATAGTACTATATTCTAGGCCTGATCTGGCTCTTGTAAAGGTAGAGGATAGTACATGGAGTCAGGTACTTACTGCAGCGGTACAAAGAACCGACCATTTTTCCAGCATCTTTAGTACGAGATCCACTTGAGGTCTGGGGGCGAGTTTACTATTAAAAACAAAACATTCATTTGGGTATATCCAGTTACGCGTGAAGTGAACTGACAATCGATAAACATTAATTAACCATTTAATCCCGTAAGCCATTGCTTTTGAGTTCGATCCCTGGTGGTTGCTTCACATTTCTGGCTTTTGTGACAAAGCCGAAAAAAAAAAAAGACCCGTGGTAGTTATATATTTTTAAACAGTAAGTGCAGATAATCAGTTTAAAGCTTGAATTTCAAATGTTGATTTTCAAGGCAATCATGTTCAGGGACACCGTCACCCCAAAGGTTAACGCAACAAAACTTTGCTCTCCTCTGGACTAAATCAACCCTTTGAGTCCTGCGTTCCTGGACAATTTTAAACCCTTCTGTCTGAGCATCTGAGTCAAAATTCGCAAATAATTGGTATGCAATGTTCCACTGTAGATATAAAAAATAGTTACAAGTGTTTACCCACCGTTCAACCGGTAGCTGGACATTAAGTCATTTTTCTCTACCACTGTTCAACCGGTGGTTGGGTATTACGTCATTTTTCTCTACCACTGGTAAAGCGGTGGTCAGGGGTTATGGTTATCTGATGACAGAACGCATTCCTCGACTAAATATGGCGATGTGAATGTACACGGTCTGCAAACGTTCTTTTTGTTTTATAAAACATGTTCTTGTTTTTTGTTTTTTTTCTTTTCTTGCGTAAAAGAGCTAAGAATTCCTTCAGTTAATTGGAATTCCTTGATAAGAACTGTGGGTTTTCTTCAAAATTGGTCGAAAAGACTGATTACTTTTTATGCATAGCGTCCTACTCAACAGCTCACCAGTGGATCCAGAGAATGTGTTAGATATTAATAACTTAAATAAATTTTGACATGAGATTCTACCATAATTACTATTTACCAAAATTGAAAGACAAAATACTAATCAATACCGCCAAGTTCCTTCAGACTAATCCTAAGAAAATCAGATCCAATTTATTATAGAGGCAAAATAAAAAATAAACGGGTGGCTAGGTTCGAATGTTAAATTTTAAAGATTCCTGCTTTTATGTTTTCTTTCTTTCTCTATGATCCATTTGCAAAATGCTTATTTTAAAGGTCGAGTATCCCTACTGAAAACATTTTTTGTTTTGATTTTAAATACACATTTTTGTTACTTATTTTCTGGATTTTTGTTTTGTTTTTTTGGTTTTTTAATGGCATATCAGCTCTTTAATTATCCCCCCTTAGCAGATCGGAGATACCAGTAGTATACAGGGGTTACAGAGAGTGAAAATACTGTATATAGGGAGGATTAAGGAAAGGGTAAAAGATGAACAGGATTCAAGAAAATAGAAGATTGCAATTGACGTTGCATTTAAATTTTTAAAAGATTGTAGTTATCAGGGAAGTAAAAAAAAACGCGAAGTATGAGGCAGGAAATACGAGAAAAGAAACTGAAAGTAGAAATGGCGGCTCCATTTAGCAATTTCAAAAGGAAACGGGTGGGACCTAGATGCCAATCTAGCAGCACGCTTAAATTCATGAATTGCGAAATATTATTTTCTTGTGAGCTTTGGTATTTTTTTCACAAATGTATTGCTGGTAATTTTCCCAATGTATTTTTATATTTTCATGTTTTGACCCCAGTTTGAGGGTTCACTATTTACCCATAGCTGCGACCCTAACAGGTGCTATCACACCCGATGGACCTGGGAACAACAGCAATTAAGAAATGGTTCCACGCTCCTCAAAACATCCCGATCTGAGCCTTTGCTGCCGGATGTAGTTTATCGTCATTCCCAAGCAATTCTGGAATCTGAGCGACAGCCTTTTTGCATATAAGACTTATATAAAAGTTTTAAAAGCTGACTATTTTTTACAATACCCTGTACAAAGCCCAACAGCCACTCGATAAAGTGACTTACAGAGTATGATTGACTGATTGTTTTTTTTACGGTTTATCAACCCTTTTCATGTTATTTAAAGCCAGAAAATATTTTAAGATTTTAAGAATTTTTTTGAAGATAATCAGGATATTTACTGATAAAAATTCTACTAATTAACCCATAACTGGGGAGTGAAGAGATGGATTCATTCCGTCCCCAAATGAAAGTGAATATAACGAACCCGACTGGATTTGGAACTCGGCTCTCCGATTTCCATTATACATTACACCATCTGCACATTCACACTTACAGCATCTGGTATTCCCAAGCGGTCACCCATCTAGTTACTGACCAGACGCGACATTGTTTAAGCGATATTGTGACGTTCTTCGTGGTCGAGCGGTAAAGAACTCCACATAAAACGGTGAGTGACGCATGTTTGGCCCCTGCCGTAGAACTCATTTTCTTGACTAACAGGCCGATGTAAGCAATGTTTAATAAATAAAAGTGGGACGTCTATTTCAAATGCGAAGTATCCACTATAATAGCGTCTGAAGTAATAAAAATGTCGGATTAAAAAAAAAATCATTTCACTCTAAGCATGGCGGGAATGTCACTAGTACGTAGGAGGTTACAGGGAGGGAAAGTGAGAGAAAAGATTGAGTGCGGGGAGGATTGAGGAAAGGACAAAAAATGAATGAGATTCAAGAAGACAGAAGATGGCGATTAATGTTGCATTTAAAGTTTTTTTTAGTTGTCAAGAATGCAAGTAAACGGAAGGTAATTCCACAGTCGGGAAGCGAAAGAAAAGCAACTGTTGGAGTAGAAATTGCGGTTGCATTTAGCTATTTCAACAGTAAAATGGTGGAACCTAGATTTCAATCTCGTAGCACGCTTAAATTCATGAAGACGAGGCACCGTGGGAAAAACTTGCCATGAAAATATTTCTAGAAAAGACGGATGGAAGTTACGTCGAGAATGATTTTAAAAGTCGAGATGCCAGGTCAGGATCTATTATATTGCAGATCCTTTTTTGGATTTTGTCAAGAATCTCGAGATGTATAACAAGAGCTCCAGACCAGACATGACAGCAATATTCAATGCACAGACGAATGGTAGATTTGTAAATTTATAAGGTAGATTCAGACGAGAACAATTTTCAGGCATGACACAGCAGTGACCCAACTTTCCTTGCAGTAAATGCAGTTACTGATTCGATGTAGTCGTTCCACTTTAAATCAGTGGAAAACGTGAGGCCAAAAAAGCGCAGTGTGTTGATCTCCTGGAGAAATCAAATCCTCAATATATTTAGCATTGCTGAAATTATCGCTAACAATTTTTGAGGAGATTTACAAACTCTACGTTTCGTTCAATTTCGCCAACCAATCGATGAGATTTGGAGAAGCTGATTTCTTTAGAAAAATACTTTGATAAAAACCTTACTTCGTGGTTTAATAATTTCTTTAATTTAATTTTATAGGACTTCATGGTAAACAATATTTTTACGAACATTTCTTTTTTTACTTTTTAACAGCAAAGAATAAATTCTTAGGGTTTCTTACTCTTGAGTATACAACATACAACTGAACATGCGTAAATATTTCTTTCTGGAGACAAATTCCAACTTTTTGAAGCGTTTGACCTTGTGATGTGTTTATAGTTCTCGCAAACGCAGGGCAAACTGGAAATTGAATTCTTCTATATATAAATACTTAAAGATATGCAAAAAACAATATTGGATTTTTATTAAATAAGTGATTGTTATTTATGTATTAAATTGTTTTTAAAATAGTGGAAATATTTTGTATGTTAAGTAATAAAGATTTTAGTTTTCTCAAAAAATTAATGAAAATTTATTGTACTAAGCTACGCACACTAGTAAAACCAAGTGTATTTTGTACTCCCCTCCCTTACCTGTTTGCACTACTCCCCAAAATTTGGTTTTGATCAGTCAATGTTTGGCTATTTTAGTGGGTGTGACGGACGGACGAACGGAAGTCACAGAATTATATATATATACTATAATTCCTCATGTATAATACGCCCTCATCCATAATACGCACCCCTAAAATTGTGCTGAAAGTGTAGAAAAATGCTTCTACTCCTGCATAATACGCACCCTTGTTTGGTAATCGAACTTTATAAATTGTACCTCTCTAATTTCATTACGGCCAGCGTTTCCTATTCTTATTAAAAATAGTTTTAAACATAGAATAATATTATTCTAATTTAGTTTTATGATAATTTTGATTTTATTTTACATTTGTAAGTATTGTTAGGTACATATGATTGTTCTTGATATCCTTATGAGGTCGCAATTGCCGAATGTTAGTGTCAAATTGTCTGTGGTGAATAGTCATTTCGCAACTGAAATCGACCTATGAAAGGGCAAATTTTTAAAGATTTTTTGTAGCTGTGCATAATCAGTCAGTCAGTTATGTGTCATGCGTGAAACACGCTTAGGCGATCATGTATCTTTCGATACATGACTGACGAGACAGACTTTTCCTGCAGCAGGTTGCCATTTCTTTCTGCGATAGGCTATTTGCCATACAAGGCTATGGAACCCTGCTATTTACCCATAGCTGGGGGGGAGAAGAAGAGGATTCATAACTTTCTCAAGGGTATTAACACGTAAGTGAACGTAATCGATTCGAATTTAATTCGAACTAGGCTCTTCGATTCCTCAATCCGATATTTTAGAAAATAATACGTAGTATATATACATGGGGAATTATGGTAGATAGAATCTCAAGTCACTTCAGCTGCTTGCTGACTTTGGGAAGTGGGTAAAAAATCTGACATCTGAAGGACTATCCGTTGTCGCTTATGATGCTTTTTTTTAGAAGCATCATCCGTGACAACTGATAATTAAAAAAATGTTAAATGAGGAGCTTCCGAATGGTTTGAAGAACGAAAATACCTTTGATACACACGCTAAACAGACGATTAGTCTGTTTAATTGTTACCATCCAGTAAAAAATCTTTCTTGGCGAATGCCTAATTCATCATGAAGATAATAATGATAATCGCCATGAATGGTCTTTCGCTGTACGCCAACTCGAACGAGGTATAGAACAAGACCGGGCTTAAAGTGGGGTACCGTACATGAAATCGAGGACAAAACCTGCTGAACCCCGTCGGTACTTCACTTTTGGAAACACCTCAAGTACCAGTGATAAACCTTAGTTCTTTCCCTTAGTAGTAGACCTTCTGGGTCTGGTATCGCTCAAAAGTTGATATCTATCCACAAGTACGCTCAAATGGAGTGTGACAAAAGAATGAGCTGAACTCGTGTCATAAATTGCTCACCCCACCTCCTCGACATTTTTATTTTTTCGCACTCATCCCCTTTTTTCTTTGCGCTGAAGAAGGCCAGATTAATATTTCAGACAACAAAACATATTTGAATAGATGTAGCAAATAGTAGATATGACTAAAACGATTTGACCAAATGTTAGTTGAATTAGTAGGTCGGACTGTAAGACAATAATAGGCTTACGGATTACAGCAATGGTTCGTGAATTCGGTGATATAGTAATAGTGAGTTCAATCCCTGGGCCGGGCAGCGTGTGTTTAGACTCAGTGCAAACAGGGCGAGCAATAACTGAACGCATAAGAATTAGACAAGATATCCCGGAACATGGAAAGTGGAATGAGAATAATTTACTCACGTAGATTAAGTAAAATGTTCAGTTCGGAAATCCCTGCAGAATACCCGAAATGATATATACCTGATGAAGCCCGAAGGGCACAACGGCCGAAACATTATGATAACAGCAAAGACGAGAACAACAGTACGAATTTAAATAAGGGTAAATAAATAAAGAGTTCGGAATTCCCTGTAGGTTACTCGAATCGATATACACCTGATGAAGGTCGGAGGACACAACAGCCGAAACGTTGTGATAGCAACAACAACAAAGATGACAATAGTGCGAATATAAATAGTGAATAAAATACTTTTAACAAATGTTCGGACTGAAAGAAAGTCGGAGCAGCGGATATCTATTTGAAAATATGTCCTTGTTTGCGTCTGTGTATCAATGGACGAACACAGCCATCGGCGATATTGAACAGACACTGCGCAAAGTAAAAACAACAGGTTCAACAAATCGTCTGCATTCCTACATTTCTCTTTTTCCCTTCTTACCAGAGAAAACAATTGAACTCTCATATTGTTTATCGATTTCTTTGGTCCAATGTCGGCGGAGCGTTTCTCCTCTTTCTTAAGTCGCTGGCCTTGGACCCTGTATTGATCTTTTCAGATAAATAAAAAGACAAAGAATCTGACGAACGAATCCGAGGCAAAATGTCGTCCATATTGTTTTCTTGATTGTCTTTCATCTCGTGACTTGGCCTCTGCAGTGTGGGAAAGCGGGAAAAAAGGTTTTAGATTTTAAGTTTGTCCGGGTTTGGCATTGGTATGTTCTGGGTCCGTTAGTGTTTAATTGTTGGAAGTCTTGATGAAAATGGAAGATTATTTGTAAAGAAAGGAAGGAGAAGATTACACATGTTCAAATATTTGTCCTAGTGACTATTTAAAACTTAAGACTTAAAGATGAGTTAAAGTTAAAAGAAAATTCATACATATATATTTAATTGAAGAGACCTAATTAGATTTGCGCTAGTCATTTGCCCCAATTAAAAACGTAGAGGGTTTGTAGTAACTGAAATATGTATTTATTGAATATGCCTATATATATATTATATATATATATATATATATATATATATATATATATATATATATGTAGTTGAATCTATGCTCATTTTTCTATCTATCTATATATTATGAAATGGACTAAGTTCGACAATTATTTTAATATATTTATTGTTTCTACATTATTTTTTATATATACAAATATTTAAGTAAATGCTCTGTTTATAATAAACACTAGTAACAACATTTACCGTCCCGCATGTCCGAGAAACTTCATAGAAATATGCGTCCTCCAACAGGAATCGAACCTGTAACCTACGCGGAAACATCACATAGCCTGACGTGCTTTACCATTTAGCTACAGAGGAAGTGTGTAGGTAGCAAGGTCGAATTACATATTTTCTATTAAATTTGCCGGACATTCAGGTCGGTAAATATTAATACTGTTTAATATAAACATACCATTTATTAAATATTTGTATATATAAAAATAACGTACAATATATATAAGACCTAGGGTAGCTGAACTTCGGCGCCCTTACAAGTATAATATTTTAAAATTTTCACATGAAGAAAAACTGAATATGTCGAATAACGAGTTTATTAAAATATACAACTTAATAGAAGCTAAAGAAAACATTCATTATTCTGCCCAAAACATATTTTCTCGCCTTTAGATCTTCAAATCTTTTCATGACATTTTTCTACACCCAGCTTATTCATAAGATCATATCATTGCCTATTGACAAAATAGCCAAATGATTTAATCTGTCTTGAGTCATGGACGACTGCAAGTATGTTTTTATCAGTTTTAGATTTGAAGGATCCCAAACGCATCACATGACAGCATGATAGTGCCATCGGCCTTGATGGACGGAGTTGGCATTACCTTGAGCAGGCCCTATATATATATATATATATATATATATATATATATATATATATATATATATATATATCACGAAATAAAAATTATTACCTATGGATTTTAAGTGTCTGATATTTTTAATTAATAATTTTGCTTTTGTCATTTGACATGGAGCTCCCCCTGGATCGATATCCTCCTGGATATTCCATACGTATTACCATATTGTATCATTACTATATATATATATATATATATATATATATATATATATATATATATATATATATATATATATAAGTAATTCATCGTCAGTCCGTTGGTATAAGTAGACTTGGGTGAGTCACACGACGGAATTTGTGAAGAGCAGGCGCTATATCGATTCTAGTTTGTTACATCTTCGTCCCCGAGAACCGCTGGTCTAGTGAGTATGACTCTTGCGTCATATTGTAACAGTCCGAGTTCGATTCGCGGTAGTGGGTGATGAGTCTCAATCTAGGACGAAACGGCTGTCCAGCGCTTTCTGTATTCTGTTAAGGATTCTTCTAGACTCAATGAATTAATTATGAATTATGTATATTCAACAGTCCGTCTAATAATAATAATGATATATATATATATATATATATATAAACTGCAAGCTCCAAAAGTTTGTATCCGTTATCAATAATGCATTTAAAAAAAAAAAACATTTCGATTCGCATTATACTTTTTCGTCTCGGATGCTGCCTGAATTTTATTAAAAACAAAAATAATTTCCATCCCTGAAGGTGACTGAATGTCGAAAGTACTTGCGTATTAAAGAATGACCTTATCCAGCTTATAATTTTAAAGAGCAAGGATCATAACATTGATCGAGTGATTGGTAGGTTAATGCACCTGTAAAGTTTTGTTAGCCAAGGGATTTCGCCATTTTATATCAAATTTACTAATCTGTTTTTTTGCATGAATGATTCATTGTAATATAAATTGAACTGCACCACACATCATATATATATATATATATATATATATATATATATATGAGAAGAATCATTAAATATATTTTGTAATTCTCGAAAAACATGTAAAATTTATAATATATGACAGAAAATGAAATATTGCATACCTTGTTGTTACTAATCAAAATAACCCCATCAAATCTAAACTAGATTAGACCAATATAGTCTATCAATTTCACTGTCCATCACAAGACTATATTTTGTCCAAATCAATTACCTATATCGGACATACTACGACCTCCTTGAGTAGACGCCTCACGTGTCACTTATCAGAACAAAGTGCTCTGAAAAAAACATTTACCTACAATTACAACAATCCTTAAGAAAAAATTCTGGTCGAAAACACTAAAATTCCATGTAAACCACATTATTAGAAACATATCGCTATTATAGAGGCCCTGTATATCAAACATGTATCTCCTACTATCAACCTCAGATTATTTAATTATTTAACAGTGGAAATGGAGTATTAAAACAACACAAAAATAAATTACAAGTAACAGTCAAAACATGAGGAAAACTAATAACAGCAGAGAAAAAACATCCTTGAAATTGGCTATAGAAGTAGCCGAAAGCGCTTGGGACAATGAAAATTTTGAAAAATTTTTTGAATTCACTTAAACTCATCAGTATGGCTAGACATACGACTGCTTCAAGCCGAGATCAAAACCCGATTGATTTAGTAGTAGTCGGTGATTTTATCCTTAAGCCATTGGCGCATGAAGCGACGAAGGTGAATTTAGACGTATTTATTTTTAAACAAACATGCCAGTGAACCAACAGACAGACAACCCGCACATATCATTTGATTATAGTGGTGAAGGTTTGTGCAGAATCAACAAAACTTTTTGGGAAGAGTCAAAGTATGTAAATTGCACAGAATGCCAAAGTCCTATGGAGGTTTTGAATTCAGACTTGTCCTGCTATCTATCCACAATAAAGAAAGTGAATGTAATGAACTGGACTGGAATTCGAACTTGGCCCTTCGATTCCTCAATCCGAGCTATACATTACTCTACCGTGTCTCCAATATATATATATATATATATATATATATATATATATATATATATATATATATATGAAATGGACAAAGTCTGATTATTATTTTAAGATATTTTATGTTTATACATTCTTTTTTTATATACAAATATTTAACTAAATGCTCTGTTTATAATAAACAGCATTAAACAACATTTACCGGCCTGAACGCATATTTTCTATGACAATTTCTCGGACATTCGGGCCGGTAAATGTCGTTAATACTGTTTATTATAAACAGAGCATTTAGTTAAATATTTGTATCTATAAAAAAGAATGTATAAACATAAAAATGTTTTATATATATATATATATATATATATATATATATATGTAATTCTATTTTAAGCTGTACATTGCATCTCTATTAATTACTCCGTTATTGTATTATTATTTAGTCTTATTTTTACCTTATTGTTATTTTAGCCGCCATTTTGGATTTTGAATTTTTTTTCAACCAAACACAACGATAAGGGTTGCGTCTCTGGTTATCTGGCTTTCTTACGTTTATAATTGCTTTACCCAGCAAAATAATCAGACAGGATATTTTTTTGTAATTTGACGCAAAAAGATGTCTTTTTAGTGAGAAACCACCCACATCGACTGTCGTGGGCGGCATTTCCTTTTGCTACGAGTAAAGACGGCCTACTCTTGTATATTTTTGAAATCTTTTTCGAGCTGGAAATAAAGGCAAATACATTAAAACATTTCCCAACATCAGACGATAAAATTATTTTTTATTTTAATCTTTTCAGGAGTTCGGCTACATAACTAAAACGACTATTAAACCTACCCATACACCACCCAAGGCAAGAATTTCATACAGTCCCACAATCTGTTTACAGACATTAGCTTTTAGGCTCCAGAAATCCATATGGGGTTATGAGTTCAAACCCTGGGTCTGGTAGCGCTGAATACACATACTCTTGTTTAGGTGAAGAAATGAAAAAGCGACACAAAGGTGAACACTTGTAAATAGTAACTGATACGAAATATCACCTCAGCATTTTTAATAATTTCCCGCCAAGCAAGGCAATAAAGCCACAAAGACACAAGGGGTTACTGAACGTAAAAGAATGAGAAAAAAAATTATTAAGAAGAGAGAACAGTAAAAGAACGAGAATTAAGAAGACATAAGATAATGATTGACATTGCATTTAAGCTTTTTGAAGTTCAAAGTTGACTCGGAAGCAAGAAGCTGGAAGAGAGTTTCACAAGTACAAAGTGCGAGAGAAGAAATTGTTAGCATAGAACTTACGGGTATATCTATCCTTTTTAACTGTAAAATGATGAGACCTAACTGCCAATCTAGTACTGCGTGTAAATTCGTAAAACATGGAAAGAGTAATAAGAACTATCTACTCTGTTGTTTGGTTGGTTGTTCTGTTTTATGGCATATCAACCTCAGTGGGTCATTTAATGCCAACAAAATTTTTGAAATAGATTCATAGCAATAGTTTGGTAAAAAAGGTGTGTATGTATACATATGTCTTTGAACCATTTTTCAATTACTCATATTTTTGAGTACAATCACATGTATTGCTGGTAATTGTTTTTTTTTTAAAACGCATCGCTGGTAATACCCTTCTTCAAAAATACATTGCTGGTAATAGATTTTTTCTTCAAAAATTAATCTCTGGCAATAATTTTTCACAAAGTACCTGTGGTATTAAAACCCACCTCTACACCCCACAATGCTTCCCGGGGGCAACCACCTGCCCATAGCAGAGACCCCAACAGGTGCCACCACACCGGGCCAGGGCGGACCCGAGAACACCATCAATCAAGAGGCGGCTCCACGCTCACCAAAACCTCCCTATCAGAGGCCCTGCTGTCGGACGCAGTCCATCGTCTTACCTGGACGCGGATGTAGTTTATCGTCATACTCAGGACGCCCCATTGGAGGTGGGGGTCTTATTCCTCTGCAGTAGGGTGCAGTCGGAGTATTCTACAGCCCCAGGCAACAGAGCGCTATCTACTCTGTGAGTTGAATAAAAGGGTAGATTCGAAAGTACAAGAAGTTTACAGAATAGGAAGACAGAAAACTCAAGGTCGGAGGGCACAACGACCGAAGCGTTGTGAGTATAATAACCAAGTATTATAAGGTCCTCCACAGCTTCCTTTACTCGAAGTAACTCTTACTCCGTTAATATCCAACTTTTTACTTTCTGGTGCTTATTCTTTGATGCATTTCAGGAAACACGTTAAGTAGATTACTCGCTGTTTCCGACAGCTTCTCTTGCCATCAGTATGCGTTGTGAGTGTTAGTTTCTTCAAACCTTCTTTCCTAATAAGATATCTCCCAATTTTCAACTATCATTTTCTGATTGTTAGCAGAATTTTTCTTGGAGTTCCAAATCTGCTTAAAACGTTTTCGTACCTCACATGCTCTTTTCTAGGGTATACTCAGCATCCTCCTGTATAGCCACATTTCTGTCACTTCAAGTCTCTTTTTGAAGCGATTGTCCAGCATTCACTACCATATAGGACTTTAAAGATTACATATCAGTTACCAAGTTTTTTTCTTTGTACTTGAGGATATTTTCCGAATACTTAGTCTCTGAAAGCAGTTTTCGATATTCCAGTACCCTGCAGCGAATGGTTCTCCAATTTGTATTGGACGATGTTGCTGTTAGTCATCATTTTGTAGTGTGAGTACTTTTCATGTGTTACGGCTGAGATGAAAAACTTCCGAAGAAAATGAATTCGATATTTTCAAAAGAAAAGAATTCAAAACGTGGAGGAATTTTTATACAGATATTTTAGTATAAAGGAAAATGCAACTCCAGATTGATTGATTTGATTTACGAGTGAAAAAAAATCACCAGCATTCACTAAAAGAGATGAGCACAGAGGTAGTATCAATAGCGAAGCTTACAGGACACTTCCTAGACTGGGCAAGAATGGAACTTAATGGATTGACGGAACAGGGGGTTAGTAAGTTTGCATTGGTTTCTGCAATCCGAAGATAACAGTGAGAGAGAGAAAATATTTGAAAGAAGGATTAGTGGAAAAAATTCACCAGCATTCACTAAAAGAGAAGAGAACGGAGGTAATATCAATAGCGAAGCATACAGGACACTTCCTAGACTGGGCAAGAATTGAACTTAAATCAATAGACAGTGAGAAAAATATGTGAAAAGAAAGATTGGTGAAAAAAATCATCCACATGGTGTTCTGGCCAAAAGATCAAAATACGCTCGACAGGGTGGTTAAAATATCATGAATATTGCTGGGAACTGAAGCATGTGATAATAGTTTGTTGGTTGGTTGTTTTTGTTTTAACGGCATATCAACACCTCTATGGGTTATGTAATGCCGAAATCTAAATATTTTTACGGAATTTTATTTTTATTTTATTATTTGGAGATAATAGTTTTAGTGATACAAGTTTTACTAATTAACCCATAGCAGGGGAGAAGTGATAGTATTTGTAGTTGATGTTAATTCTAGAATTATAGCATCCATGGAATATGTTAGACTGTATCAGCGTAATGAGATAACGAACGCAGGTATAACTTTATCTGATGCTTTATTCAACTTAGAATGGAGTGTGTGTGTCCGGGCTGGTCTTAAATACGGAATACGTATAAGGGGAGATAATCCATACCACAAGCAAGGTATTTGCGCGTAAGTGATATAACAAATCCAACGAGCCATTATCTAGTACAGCACTTGTACATCCATGCTTACATCACCTAGTATTCCTAAGTTGAAATACATATGTAATGATGTATCCGATTAAGGAGAAGACGAGACGTAGTCTCTTGCATTTTATTTTACTCCTTACTGCGTTAATTACTGTCGGCCAGTGTGTGTGTGCCTCACCCGAAACGTGAACCTAACATTTTCGTCTGCGATGTCTGGGAGAGATTCTACTCCTTCAGCCTCAGAAGTCATGGTGTATGTATCTATCTGAAAAAACGGCTCTTTCCCACGTTTGCAATCCCGGCTCATCTGGGTTGATCATGTGGGCTTGAACTTTGCCGTTAGGTGGTCATTTGTCAAGTCAACTCAGCACTTGGCTTTACTGAAGAGAACACAAAGTCTATTCCGGCATGATCTGCATACAAAAAATAAAATTGTGTTTAAAAATTGTTGAAGCTTGGATAAGCATGGAATAATAATGATACAACACAAAATGTACGTAAACAAAATGTATTGAAACAAGGAAAAGGTACACAATATTTACAGTTAGTTTGGTATATTCTTGGGAAGACTGTTCCTGTAGAATGGGTTGACTTAATCGCAGTCGGGCAGAGTCTCTGGATTGGATCTCTTGTTACTTCCCCCGTCTTCCCGGTACCAACCCATATTTATATGGTCGGTACTCCACTATGTAAATTAGGTGGATCGTACCACAACAAAAATCGAGAATCGAAGTCGGATAAGTGGATCTTCGAGGAAGAATTAGGACTTTCTATATCTATTGGGGTCTGCGAGAATACTGAGGAAGGTGCTGGAGATGTGATTCCCACCGATAACCAGGAGGCATCTGGCGGAAACACTTAAATGTATTGTATATAACAAAAATAAAATCTGAAAATAAGTTCAAATAGAGGAATTTAGCATCTGTTATTATCGGAGCGCTGGCTTTAATATCAACGCTAAAATATTTGTAGATATGTGCAGAAGGAAGAAGTGAAAAAGAATAAAAGAAATGCAAGACAAAACGAAAATAAACTGTAAATTTTTAGTATAGGATCTCGCATCTGCAAAGTGGAGAAATCCGCTTCCGATTACATCAGATGGAGGAAAAGATAATTTTTGAAAGGCTGAAAGAAAGCATTGCTTTTAACCGCCCAGTAATACAAGAGAAAGGAACCTTATGGGACACGGGTTGACAAGGAAGTCGAAGAAACGGATAAACAAGATAAAATAACCATTAGCAATAAAAATAATATTAAATTTGGAGTAATGGATAGCGGCTCGGATTGAGGACTCGGAGAGCCGAGTTCGAATTCCAGTCGAACCCCTTGCATTCACTTACGTGATTATGGGAAAGGTCCGAATCCTCTTCCTCTCCCCAGCTATGCGTAAATAGCAGGGATCTGTAACCTTGGATGGCAACTGGTGAGTGGCTCGGCTTGTCGTTCTGGTCGACAGCGGCGAATTACCTCAGTAACCCTGAGTTTTCGCTTACCTGGTGATTAATTCATGGCTTTCAGATGGATGGATTTGCCTAACTGTTAACGGTGTGACCTTGGTTTAGAAGAAACGGCTTTGCGCGCTTTCTACCATTGTCCTCAGGTACGCCGTTTCTGGGACTATGTCGGCGAGTTGACCTCATCGATCTTGCATACACGTGCGACAATGTGTCGCTTCTGTATTCTGGGGTGAAACGAATAGTGTTTCTAACGTTGCTAGCCAGTCTCGGGGTTATGCACACGTCACTCAATAGATCCTCCGTTCTAGAGAAGAAATCAGGCAGGGGTACTCCAGATGAGTCGTGTGTGGAGTTGGAAGAAACCTTCCGAGCAAAGCACTCTACCTTATCTGCAGTTTATGTCAGAACTTCAAATTGATTGAAAGGAAAAAAGATTGAGGATTGATTGTTGTTCAGTAGAGCCGCCATTAATCTCTAGAACTTGTGAGAGGCTATACGTTGTTGCATTTTATCAGCCAGCAGTCACTTTGCTTCTTTGAGGACACACTTGCACTGACAAAGATACGTCTGTTACCTGTCTCTCTGGTACAGACGGAAGAAGTGATTCCTGTGGGCTATAGCGGCTGAGAATGTAGTTGAGAACCAAGGAGATGATCGCGGTTTCAGTTGGTATTTCCGTGCTGGAATGAAATCTTCGATGTTGGCTTTCACTCAGAATTTGACCTTAGTGATATTTTTTTTGAACAGGATGATTAAAAACTTAATTCCAATGAACATCGCGAAGAAAGTCACAGATCGAGTCCCAATCAGCGCGTTGATAATAAGAGAAAGATATTCTGTTCGTAGGGGGTTCGTGATTGATGGGAGAGCGGTAAGAAATATATACAGACATCACCGCATGATCAGAGTTGCCAAGAGGACAGATCTGAAGAGTACGACATGAGTCAGAAGAAGCTATTATTATTATTATTACCATTATCATTTTTATTACTCGATCAAGGGACTGAATTCCTGACATAGAACCTTGTATATGATGTCGCTTGTTTATCACTTCATGATGTAGACGATCATTTTACTCTATATATTCCGTTTTTATTATCTGTGAATTGCCCCACATTCTTGGGAAAGATAGTGGAGTGGTCCTTCTCTGTCTTCTCAACGATTTGGAATTCGGAGCTTTCCTTCTCTTAGACTGGCTGCCACCCAAGGCCCAGTCTACAGTACTGTTTAAACCATGGGACAAAAAGGAACGGATTCATGTCTTTTCCAATAGCATTTCTGCGAAAGTGAACGCAACAGACTAGACCGGAATTTGATCTCGGCTTGCCGATACCATTTTTCTACGCTGATATCCGCTACACTAGTCGTATACTACTTATAATTAGGTTACGGAATTTAATCTTTTTGCTCTAATGGTCATTTTTTATAGATAAAATTAAAAAAAATACCAAGTAAAAAGGTAGGCAGAAACTTTAGAAAAAACAACGTAAGACTAAAAAACAACAACAAAAAACAAAAGCAAACAAAAACATTTGAGCAATATCGAAAAGCTGTAAGATGTGGAGACACTTTAAAATCTTATATATCGGCCGATGAACGAAGAGAGATAGAGAGAGAGACACGCCCTTTTATGGAAGGAAGTCGAAATCAAAATAGGACTGAAAAAAATCTGCCTACAAACGACAATTCAAGGAGCTCAAGTATCGACATTAATAGCCTGTGTGAGCCATAACTCAGAAGGGGACAGGCAATTAATAGGCGTGGCACGATGAGAACTCGTGAGAAGCTCAATGGGAGAACATTAGGTCAGTAAGTAGGAAGGCAGTCTCCAAGAGTCGAAAACCCAAACACCGGATGTGACGTTGATTGGTTGGACGGTCGATTTTACCATATGTCAACATCTGTTGTGGTTTTAATGTCAAATTCTGTATAGTCCACCCAGTGAGGAACAATATCACCACTTAGTACTAATAGTGACTCAAACTAGAATTGCTAATTATTACCCTACGTTGATCATTTTTTAATCGGTTTTACGACACATAAAACCTCGTTGGGTTATTAATGTCAAATTTTGTATGGGCAACTTAGTGAGGATCAAACTCACTACTCAGTAGTAATAGTTAACTAAACTTGCCCCGTTAAACATTATCTCACGCTGATCGTTTGTTAGCCGATTTTTGAGGTCAACATTTGTTGGGTTATTTCATGTTGAATGTCATTATACATGGGCACAAAGTGAGGATCAAACTTACTAACCAGTAGTAATGGTCAAGCAGACCGGCTAGTTGGGCCCTTACCACACACTGATACTAATGAGAGGGGGCGTATGCATAGTCCATTTAGTATAAGATTCCATACTATTCCAAACACGAAATCTGAGGAAATCCTCAGTCAGTGAGTGAAACTTTTTGAAAAAACAAACAAGCAATAAAAACAACAAAGATGAGTAAATTATTCGGAACAGAAGCACCGAGTGAAAGGAATACGAAAGTTGTGGAGAGCCATGATTGCCGACGTTCTGAAGGGACACGGTACATAGAAGAAAATTCAGATAAGATATTTACGTAATTGGAATAATTAAGCAATTAAAAGCAAATATCTATAAAGGCTAGAAAAGACCAGATTAAAAATAACAAAAAAAAAAAAAAAAAAAAAAAACAAAAACCCAAAAAACAAAACAAAAAACAAAACGAAAAAACAACAACAACAAAAAAACAAAAACAAAAAAGAAAAAACAAACAGAAACACACAAACAAACAAGGCAACTTATAACTGATTAATACTCACCGGAAACAAAGAATTGGTATGAAATATCAATCCTTCTATATGACAGTAAATACTGGACAATTTGCTCACAGATGAAGCAGAGACTTGAAGTAGATATAGTTCTATGCTAAAAGTCTTGTACCCAACAAGGCGAAAAATATGACACAGGAATGTGTAGACGCAAAAATTTCAAGAAAAGGCTTAAGAAACAAGAAATCTTCATTAGAAACAAAAAAAAGCTCTCAACATTTTTGGTAAATTCAGCCTAAGCAATGTGATAATACTATTAGAATGAAAGGGGTTACTAGGAGTGAAAAAGAATGAGAAGACTTTAATGAGGATAAAGGACAATAAAAGAACAGATTTCAAGAAGACAAAAGATGGTGATCGGCATTGCATTTAAATTGTAGGTGACAGGGAAGCAAGAAATCCAAAGGGAGTTCCACAGGCAAAATGTGCGAGAAAAGAAACTATTAGAATATAAAGTAGGTCACATCTAGTTAATTCAACAGTAATAGCATGAGACCTAATTGCCAATCTAGTAGTACACTTAAATTCATGCGGTTGAGGCACCAAGGAGGCAAGCTCATCTAAACAATAGCCATGAAAATATATATAGAAAAAACAAATGTACACATCACGGTGGTGGTAAAGTGACTGATGTCGAGATGCCAGGTCAGGACCAATAACATTTCAAACCCTTCTTTCTATTTTCTCGACAATGTCGAGATATTGGTATGTATTATTAATCCGTCTATATGGTAGTGAATGCTGGAAACCTCCTCACAGATGAAACGGAGACTAGAGACAGCAAAGAAGGCGTTCGAAAGATAAACGCTGAGAATAACATAGGTGGAACATATGCACAATAAGGAAGTTTTAAGGATAATGAATAAAATGGACACATACTTCGTATCTGAAAAAGACAGTTGAAATGATGTGCACAAAATGCAAATTTCAAGTCGGAGATACCAAAATCAAACCAGTATAAAAAGTTAAATATCTCGGAAGTGTTTTAACAGAGGACGGAAAAAGCGACACAGAAATACGAAGGCGTGTTAGGATAGCGAAAAATGCCTTCCAAAATCTAAGCAAAGTATCAAGAAACAGAAGAAATCTTCGTTAGAAACAAAGAAAAGATTACTGAACTGTTACTTAATATTTGTCCTCCTATATGACAGCGAGTGCTGAACAATCTCCTCAAAGATGAAAATACTGGAAGCAACAGATATGTGGTCTACAGAAGGCTGCTGAGGATACTTTGGACCGAATATATTTAGCAACGACGAAGTCTTAGTGAAAGTGGGAACAAAAAGGAAAATTATACTTAACAACATGAAAAGACAGTTAAGGTGTCTAGGGTACATAATGAGGAAAGAGAGCTTGGAGAACCTGATACTTACAAGACAGATTGAAGGCATGAGGGGCAGAAGAAAACAATGCATAAAATACTTAGTGAGCTTGAGTAAATAGATAGCGACACAAGGATGTGGAGAAATAACAAAAAGAAAAAAATTATTAAGATCTACGAAGGACAGGGACTTGTGGAGAGCCATGATCGCTTATGACACAAGAAGGAGAAGAAGGAGAAGAATATGAAAGGAGGGCTTAGAGAATTTGACACTCACAGGACATACTGAAGACAAGAGAGTTAGAGAGAAATGTCAAGTAACTTAACGAATAGCAGTGAAACCTATTCTTGTGTGTCGTGAGAGTTAACTCAATACATTCACTGATTATGTTAAATACGATTTTTTATAATCTGTTTTATTTAATCAATAAAAAACGCCTTTCAACTAAAACAATAGACCGTTCCAAGCGCTTTTTCATTTTAAAGTATTTAAGAGCAGAAGTCTTCCTTACGTTGAACACCAACGGTATTTTTTTCAACGAGGCCACGTCGCTATCGAATGTGAGAAACAGTCGAGGTTTAAAGTGATTTTAATGGCAACCATCGAGTCAATAGTAAGAAACTGGTCAATTTCGACACAGATGAAGAGGGCATTTAAGGCAACATAGATCTGGTTCTACAGAATGATCCTGAGAATGTCATTGATGGATCATATAAGCACCGAGGTATATTTACCCGGCCTCCCTACCAAGTCTAGACGTGACACAAGGTTGTTTTAACGCGGGGAGCAACATACGCATACTTATATACATGGGCCAAGGACAAAAATTGATTTCTGCCCAGACCATTGTCACGCTGGTATCACCGACCCAACCTCTTTAGTTCGATGAGGAAGGTGCTGACGCAGAGTTGGAATCCTCGGGGCTGAGCAACTTCTCCCATCTGAGTCTGTTCATATCTATCTATTTTTGGCCCAAATTTGTTCATATCTACTCCTGTCTCTTATCAAAAGGACGTTCACCGAAACACAGTGAATGTATTAATATCAGGGAAACTATTTATTTTTATCTAAAAACCCAAAGGCAGTTTTTTCTTATATTACAGAAACTTGTGACTACATAAAATAAACATTCACCCACCATATATATATATATATATATATATATATATATATATATATATATGTGTGTGTGTGTGTGTGTGTGTGTGTGTGTAGGTATGTAGAAAAATAGGAAAGAAACACGTTAGGTAAATAATCCAGGGTTCTTTAGTAGTTTTATTTTTAAAAAACAGTACTCCATAGAGAAGTAGAGCTTAGATTATAATTATTTTTTTAAAAAAATATGATTCCTTCGCTACATAAGAGTTCTCATGTTTCAAAAACGGGAGCCGAAACCATCAATATAATTATTAAAATTAAATTGAATTAAACTAACAAGCCCTGTTTCATCCTCAAGCGAAAATTTAGGAATAACCAATTTTGAAATTTACGTATCGTTATAAGACAGGGCTTGTTACTTTAATTACTTTAAGAACGAAAATAATATATAAATTCTTACGTTCACAGAATTAATTAAAAAGAGGGCTAAATACCAATAGTAGAGAATAATTATTTATTATATTTTTTTTCGTATAAAAAAAAAAAATTACTCACTACAAAGATGCAACTTCGTTTCGGTGGATTTAGTTGCACCTCGACTGGTGAGAACTAAAATGAAAAAAAAATTATATATATATATATATATGGAATTATTTAGTATATTAAATAATAAGTCTACATTTACTTCGAATTCATGAATTTAAGTGTAGTACTAGATTGGCAGATACGTCTCATTATTTTAGTGTTGAAATAAGTGCTATTCTAATATTTTCATTTCTCGCACTTCTCACCTTTGGAACTCAGGCTTCTGGCTTTCGTCAACTATGATCTTCAAATATTTAAATGCAACGTCAATTGTCTCCTTTTTATTGCCTTTTCTACTCAGCTTCTTTCACTCTTAGTAATCTCTTACGTCTGAGTGGCTTTATCACCTTTCTTGGGGTTAAATAATTTAATTTTTTGTAACAAGAACACTAAGATAAGAAAAACTAATATTGATAACATATTTGATTCACAGACTCTGCTGAAAATCTAATTTTGGATGTTTCTTCATGGTTGGATGAATATGGCATGTTTGTCTAGAGGCTCAAGATTATATAGGAATTACAATATATATTTGAGTATTTCATATGATTTCACCTGATAGATTATAATGCTTTCTTACAGAACCAGGCTGCTGCAACTCTCGTCATTTTTTCAATTTTTACAATGATGTTCACCCTGTAAAAGCCCCAAGAGTCACTCGGGGTAGAGTGTTAAAGAGGCACAGTTTATGGGGCTATGTGGTGACTATAACAGTTGACCCTAGACTTGAACAGGTTAACAGTGTAGTGATTGGGGAAGCATCCTCTTGGGAGACGGTTCCACAGAACAGAGGTTCGTGGAAAGAAGCTGCTAGAATGGAACTTATATATCACCAATGGAATACGAAGGGAATGAAGGTGGTTCGCTGCAATGTATGATTGGTTTCTCAGGTACTGGTAATATATTTTATAAAATATATTTATTAATTTATAAGGACAAAAACAACAATTTTTCTAGGGGACCATGTTATGTGCCCCATAAGACACACGAACGCGCAAAATGCATTTCCAACTTGAGTGAATACGAGAAACTGAAAGAAAGCTAAACATAAACAAACTAAGATGTATACACACACACACATATATATATATATATATATATATATATATATATATATATATATATATACGTCTATCAGAAAACGATATATGAAGATTATATAAGAACAATTCTAGCGAAAATACACGCACTCTCAGTATATATATGGGAAAACGATATATAAATTTCATATATCAACAGCAATTTTATGTTAAAACACTATATATATTATATATATATATATATACACAACCCCTCTTGTCGTTGCTTGTCTTTCGCTCTTTCTTTCCGCTCCCTATATATATATATATATTTTTGTTGTTGCTTGTCTCGGTCACTTCTTCCTTTTGCTCCCTGATACACAGACATTATATATATATATATATATATATATATATATATATATGAGAAAACAATATATGAATATTATATGTCAAGAACAATTCTCGGAAAACTTTCTATATATATATATATATATATTTCCTGCCTTTGCGTGTCTCTTGTTCTCTTCCTTAATCGCTCTCCCTCACTTTCGGTCCCCTGATAGATATATATATATATATAAATAAGTTTTTCGTGGTACAGAATTTAATAATAGATAGGAAAAAATAATAAGGCATTTTTAAAAGCAAAAGCCAAAATAAAACTACCGGTTTCATCGCAGGACTTATCAAGTTATTTATTCTGGGAATTTAAAAGCGTGTAAATTAATTTTAATTAACGAATGTAATCAAACGGGGAAAAAAAAAAAAAATTATGAATTTCAAGAGACTAGAGTCCAATAATATTCAGACCCAGCAAGCATTCCCTCTGTTTACAAAGTGAAGGCTCATGAGATCTGATATACAAGGACTCCAGGACCTTGAGGTGAAATGTAGCGTGGGACCTAGATAAAATAATAAATCGGTCACCACTAAAATTTTCCACACATTCCCTTCTATTTATCAAATGTTCAGCAATAGCAGAACCAGAACTGTTAGTCAATTGTCTATTCCTAGAGGACGGATTCAAAATCCTGGAGGGTAAATGCTGTTTTATTCTCGAATCCAAACGCTGGGACGTCCTACCTATGTAGTCATGTCCACAACTACACTTGTATTGGTAAATCACTGAATTAACATGATGGGGAGGTAGGACATCCTTACGAATGGAAGAGAAGGTTAGTTGGTTATTCAAATGACTGTGGAGTTAAATTGTCTGCATCTATGCAGACAAAATTAAATTATTTAATTCGTAAACAGTTTGGATGCAGTGATGAACCTACTGGCGAAGGAGTCATCTTTAATTATTCTTATGAGCCTTCAAATTTGGAGACTCGTATCTTGGCTCACGGTTTGGATTTTTGTGTTCCATTTTTAATGCCTGACCGTGAGAAAATTTTCTCGGCGTTTGAAGTTTTATATGCACAAGTTTGTAGACTTGTCCCTCACTCTGCTGAGTCTCTGAGTGATTTTAAGGCCAAACTCAATAGTTATGCCCATTCCTATGCTGGCTCCTCTGTTTCTTCATCAGAGTCAAAATGGGGAGAACAACACCGCCGGGTAATTAAAAATTTTAAAAATAATTATAACCTGGTTATAACTAAACCTGATAAAGATGTTGGTGTTGTTCTACTGGACTATTCTGAGTATGTTTCTAAGATGGATAATATACTTAGAGACACATCAAAGTTCATAAAATTAGGTCCAGTCGAGACCCATGATCATACTGCCTCTATTGAAACAATTTCAAAGGCAATTATTAAAGTGGGTCAAGAGTGGTTTACTCTCCTCTGAAATTTCAGAGTTAATTAGACCCACTGGGTCCATTCGTCCCCGTTTATATGGGTTACCTAAAATCCATAAGGACGGTGTTCCTTTACGACCCATTCTGTCTATGATTGGGTCTTCCCAGCACAAAGTCGCTAGTTGGCTCTCGAATGTGCTACAACCAGTTTTGTCGCGCTTCAGTACATATTGTATTAAAGATTCTTTCTCCTTTGTGGAAACTATACGTAGTTCTTCTACTTATGATGGGTTCATGTGTTCGTTTGACATCTGCTCCCTGTTTACATGTGTTCCCCTGTCTGAGACTATTGAGATGTGTTGCGATATATTGTATCGTACCTCTTTGTCTCCGGATTTTCCTGAGGGTATATTTGTTGAGCTTATGCTGTTCGTCACCGCGTCTGTCGAATTTAGCTTTAATAATATTATGTATCGACAGATCGACGGGGTAGCTATGGGTTCGCCTTTGGGTCCAGCGTTGGCGAATATTTTTGTCGGTTTTCACGAGGCTTCCTTATTTACTTGTATTGGTCGTCCTCTTATGTATCATCGTTATGTGGATGATACCTTCTGCCTCTTTAATAATGAGGCTGAAGCAGACAAATTTCTCACCAAATTAAACTCTGTCCATCCTGCTCTTAAGTTCCCCATAGAGAAGGAGTCTAATTCTTGTCTTTTCTTTTTGGATGTTTTTGTCCATAAGATTATTGACAAGTTTGAGACTTCTGTATTTAGGAAGGCCACTTTTTCGGGACTTTACACGCGTTGGGACTCTTTTTGTCCCAGACAACGTAAGATTAATTTAATTAAGTCCTTAATTCACAGGGCACTGAAGTTATGTTCTGATGGTCTTCTCTGCGGGGAAATTGACTTTGTTAGACTGACACTATCAAAAAACGGATGTCCGTTGGATGTTTTAGACTCCGTTATTCAAGATGTCATCAGTAAATTCCATAGGATGAAGCCGCAATTAGCTGATAAATACCCAGTTTATTTGCGTCTTCCCTATATTGGTACAGAGGGTGAGAGTTTATCGAAATGTATTTCACGTTTAATCAATAGTTGTTATTTTTCGGCAAATGTTAGGGTAATATTTGCTACCCGTCCTGCTTTCTCTTCCATTCGTAAGGATGTCCTACCTCCCCATCATGTTAATTCAGTGATTTACCAATACAAGTGTAGTTGTGGACATGACTACATAGGTAGGACGTCCCAGCGTTTGGATTCGAGAATAAAACAGCATTTACCCTCCAGGATTTTGAATCCGTCCTCTAGGAATAGACAATTGACTAACAGTTCTGGTTCTGCTATTGCTGAACATTTGATAAATAGAAGGGAATGTGTGGAAAATTTTAGTGGTGACCGATTTATTATTTTATCTAGGTCCCACGCTACATTTCACCTCAAGGTCCTGGAGTCCTTGTATATCAGATCTCATGAGCCTTCACTTTGTAAACAGAGGGAATGCTTGCTGGGTCTGAATATTATTGGACTCTAGTTTCTTGAAATTCATAGTTTTTTTCTCTCTCCCCATTTAATTACATTCGTTAATTAAAATTTTATATCTCGTGCAAATATAATAAACAAAGTAAACCAGAGTGTTGGTTTTTCAATAATAATTTTATAATCGGATGTAGGTATGTCAAAATACAGAGTCGGGAGTATGCTAACCTAAATAGGTGTTAACAAACGAAGACCTTTTACACTGTCCGCTGTGGTCGTATTTAATCGGCAACCAGTCCGTCCATTATCGTGAATGGGGAAGTTGGGTTATATCATCACAACACCTCCCCGCGAAACTGAAATTCTCCCTTTTGAAAATTACTGCTTCTAATGTCTTTTTGGATCCGGACTAAAACGCTCCACTGGTTTTCTTTCCCGTGTGCTCCTTCTTTTAGTCGTCACAATTAGATCCTTTTTTGGCGAAGATAATTTCCGCTTTTCAGCCCGTAAGGCTGGTCCATGCGATACAGGTTCAAATACACTATTGGGTAGTGTCATGTTAAAAGCATCGCATAACACTTCCATCGGAATTTCTTCGCTTTTTTCACCTTCTTCACCATATCGTGGTCTAATCTGATTGATGTGTCTTTTACACGTAAATTTTTTACTTTTAATCGTGTAGACCACTTTACCCAATCCTTTTCTGGATTATGCCATCCATCCAATAGCTTTTTCCCACTTTTAAAGTTTTTGAAAAAACTGTCTCCTGAAGTGTATTTTTTATGTTGACTTTTCCTTAGCAACTTTTTTTTTTTTGATAGGGTAACAATCTACCGAAAATTGATCTAATTTTCCTTGTGAACATAATTTCCGCCGGTGACATTTTCGCATCGTTGTTCTCATTAGAGTTACCCCTATATTGCTAAGAACTTGAATATTTCTTTTCTTCCGTGTCCATACCTTTATTTTTACGTAAAGCACGTTTAAAGGTGTCAACAAATTTCTCGGCTTGACCGTTCGACCTGGGATGACACACTGGTGTAGTTATGTGTTCAATGTCTAAGGCAGTACAGAAATCCTTAAACTCCATACTTGTGAACGCCGTACCATTGTCGCTCACCAATGTCCTGGGAACCCCTGAAACAACTGAAAATTTCATCCAATGCACTGATGGTGTTCCTAGATGTAGGATGCTTGCACTTGACTACCTCAGGCCATTTTGATAAAGAGTCCACCAATATCAAAAATAGTACCCATTAATTGGTCCAGCATAGTCTATATAGACGTGCCCACGGCAAATCCGTTTTCGGCCAAGGATTCATTTTGACCGAGGTGCCCTTGCAGCCAATTGACAACCTCTACATAGTCTTAAAAACCTTCAATATCCTTGTCCATTCCTGGCCAGTATACGTAACCACGCATGAGTGATTTCATCCGAGACATTCCAGGATGACCGGTATGAAATTCTTTCAGCATATCTGTACGTAGAGATTTAGGTATAACAATTCTATCTGCGTACATCAACGTGTTGTCGCAAATTGAAAAAGGTGAAATCTGAGTTCCCTTTTTCTGTCTTTTGTTCCTCTCGTCTGGTTCCTTAATTTCACAATATAGTGATCTTTTTCCGCTTTTTTTTTTTTATTTGGTCCAACGTTACCGGCAATTCCTGATTGTATTCAACAAGAGACCTGATATTTTTTTTTTCCTCAGTTAATGCTGCTATAACCGTCTCTAACATTTCTTCATTTTTGAATCAGCCTTGACAATCCATCCGCATGCCCATGTTCTTTAGATTTGACGTATTCCATCCTAAAATGGTAATTACAGGGTTACACCCCATCGCCGTAAGCGATTAGCTGTATGCGTAGGAATGCCTTTTTTACCTCCAAATATTGTAAGTAACGGTTTATGGTCCGTTTGAAGTACAAATGATCTACCATGTAAAAAGCGATGGTATTTTTTTTAACCCCGAACACAATCGACAAAGCCTCTTTCTTAATCTGGCTATAATTTTTTTCAGCCGGAAGAAGAGTCCTCGACGCGTGCGCGATCGGTTTAGTAGTGCCATCTTCATATTTGTGTAGCAGTGCAGCACCCACTCCGTACAAACTTGCGTCAGTTGCCAGAATGATCTTTCTCAGGATCATAATGTGCTAAGGCGAGATCTGAGAGTAGGCATTTTTTTTATTTTCTGAAAAGCCGTCTCGCAATCTTTTGACCAAAACCATTTCTTGTCTTTAACAATTCGTTCAGGGGGGCTCTTAAATCATACATTTTAGGTATGTAGATTGTATAATATTGTGCAAACCCAGAAAGGATTGTAGTTTCGCAACTGTGTCGGGTGCAGGCATGTTCTTAATTGCATCGGCTCTCTGTGGTCCGGTTTCCTGCCTTCACTGTCTATTACCTGTCCGAGGTATGTAATTCTTTCCATGAAGAATTTACACTTCGTGGCTTAATTTAAAGCCAAAAATCTTCTAGTCTTTTGAATATCGCTCTGATGTGCGTTTTTATGTTCTTGAACATTCTTACTTTTTGACTAGAATGTCATCTAAATAGGCGGTACCAAACTCAAGGCCTGCCAGCATAGTGTCCATCACCTATTGAAACAAAGCTGGAGCGACCTTTAAGCCGAAAGGAAGCCTATTTAGCTTATAAATACCTTTGTGTATTTATACACAAATATTTTGAGCATTCGTCACTCACTTTAATCTGCAAGTATGCGTCAGACAGGTCGATTTTTGAAAAAAATCTTCCCCCCATTCAATTTTGAAAAAATATCTTCTGGTGAAGGTAGTGGATAACTGATTAAGGCAATCATTTAACCCTGTTGAAAAATCTGCGCACACTCTTATTTTTCAGTTTTCCTTCTTAACATAAACTGTGGGCGAGGCCCAATCCGCATGGTCAACCCTAGATATCACTCCCATTTTTTCAAGCCTTTCCAATTCCTTATTAATTGTGTCTAAGGAGGAAAAAGGAACGTTTCTCTTAGGTTTAAAAATTGGTTTCACATTTTCCTTGAGTTCAAATTTGACTTCCGTCTTAGTACATAAACCCTCTCCCTCAGAAAAAACTCTGGGATATTCTTTTAATTCATTCATGACTTTTCATTTTTAATACTTTCGTTTTTCTGCGCTGTTTATTACGTTGCAAAATGAGTTAATCGGGAGTTCAAACAAATCAAAAAGTACTATCCAGTCTATTCCAAAAAGACTGGAATTAATTCCTTGGATTACATACACTTTCGTTTTTGCAGTCTTGCCACATAACGAAATATCGCACTTTAATTTCTTTCCTGAAACCCCTCTAGAGGTTTTTTTGGTTTCAGATAATTTAGGTCTTCCAATATTTTTCCACGTTTGTTCATCAATGATGCTTATGTCTGAACCAGAATCCAATAGGAAAGTAACTATGATTATTTATACGTACATATACGTACTTTCTATTTTTACCTTTCTGAATTTCTGATAATACCAGGCTTACATCTTGTAATTTCCTTTTCTTGCGGCAAACCGAATATTTATGCCCTTTATTTCCGCACGATTGACAGAATTTATTTTTGTACCAACACACGTCTTTGGTGTGATTTTTATTTCCGCACGATTGGCAGAATTTATTTTTGTACCAACACGTGTCTTTGGTATGGCTATTTTTTCCACACGTCTCACATTTTTCTATCTTTTTGGCTTTGAGTTTTTACGTGTCAAACATTAGCAACACATTTTTCCTCAATTTGTATATTATCCCTTTTTACGTTTATGAGACGTTGGCATTCTTCGGTCACCCTTTGTAATGTTATTTTCGAGTTTTGCTCGACCATTATTAATATTCTCGACCTAATTTTTTATATTTAGGATCAGTTAGTCCTTGAAGAAAAATTAGGCACTTGAATACATCTTTGGTTATTTCTTCTAACTTGAATTGTTCAACCAGAGAGTTCACTGTTCCCGCGTATGTCACAAAATCCTCGTTATCTGCTTTAACGATGTTTAGGCATCTGTATCGCGTGTGGAACAGACTATTCCTTTCGTCAAATATTTTTGACAGAATAATTATAGTTTCTTCCAACGAAACTTCTGGCTTTCTGGGCAATATCAAGTTTGAGTACTTCGTATTCTCGTTTGTCCCTAGTTTCTGGACTAATAATGTTACTCGTTCCTCACCCGACCAATGTTGACATCTCTTGGTAAATATAGTTTCGAAACGTTTAAAGTATGCTGGAAATGTAATGCCCGAATCAGGATCATAAATAAATTCGGATAATGAATTTGCTGTTCCTTCGGCAGAAAAAAAAAAAACAGTATTTTTTCTTTCTCCAGTCGCCGGTTTCAGAATTTTTTCGAGACATTTTTGCTGTTGCAAGTCTTGGTGCTGTTTTTGTTGCTGTAACTCTTGATGCTGTTGTTGTTGCAAGCTTGTACACAGCATTTTAGTCATTTCGACTAATTGCTCCATCCTGACTTTATTTAGAATTCGGCAAAAAAAAAAAAAATTATTTTTTTTTAATTTTTTTTTAGACGGTTAACAGAATTTACAGCCGTAATATTTTTTTACAACCCGTAATTTTTACTTGAATAATCAATTATTAGACCGGCTCGCATTCGAGTCGCGGTTCAATATATATTTTTCAAATCACAATTTAACAGTAAAAATTTACTTTTCAAAAAGTTTCCTTTTGACTCCGTTTTCCAAATCCTAATCGGCGTCAACAGATATCTTTGACTTGTGAATCTGCTTACGAAATCCGTTCAGCGTAATCTGATATATATATATATATATATATATATATATATATATATATATTTTTTTTTTTCAAGTAAGTACGTTGCAAAATCCTCGTCGCCAGCTGTTATATCTCGTGCAAGATATAATAAACAAAGTAAACCCGAGTGCTGGTTTTTCAATAATAATTTTATAATCGGATGTAGGTATGTCAAAATACAGAGTCGGGAGTATGCTAACCTAAATAGGTGTTAACAAACGAAGACCTTTTACACTGTCCGCTGTGGTCGTACTTAATCGGCAACCAGTCCGTCCATTATCATGAATGGGGAAGTTGGGTTATCTCATCACAACATAAAATTAATTTACACGCTTTTAAATTCCCAGAATAAATAACTTGATAAGTCCTGGGACAAAACCGGTAGTTTTATTTTGGCTTTTGCTTTTAAAAATGCCTTTTTATTATCTTTTCCTAGCTTATATATATATATATATATATATATATATGTGTGTGTATAAACGATATATAATTTTACATATCAAGAACAATTTTATGCAAAACATATATATATATATATATATGTGTGTGTTTCTTTTTCGTTTCTTGTCTCTCCCTCCCTGTAGCTTCCGACACATACACAGACATATATATATATATATATATATATAAAAGAAAGAAAGGCGGTAGAGAAAGGGAGGGAAAGAGCGAGTGACGAGCAATGGCATGAAATATTTTTTTTTTTTTACTCGACCTTTGGCCTTTGTGAAAGTCGGTTTATTGAATAAAACAATTGTTGACATTTTTGGCGGAATGTTGCCATAAACACATAACAGATACGCACTAGATTCAACCACAATTTTTTCGACAGCAGCATTTTCCCAACGCTTGTCTTAAAAACACATAACAAGCAAAACTGCAAATTGGTTCCATGTCTCAGTTGACATTAACATGTCTTATCGTTTCTAATATTTATATTACAACGAGTAGAAATGAAAGAGCTTGAAAACTTGCATTGTTAGAATATATTTTATACAGTATACAACAAGTTCACCAAGAAGAAAAAAGGCGCCATTTTGTGACCGATTTAAGTTATTCTGATAAACGCATTTGATTTCGTTGAGTTTTTCCAACCATAGCCTTGACGGAAGAAGATGGCAGGACAATACATGTGCTATTTACTAAGCCAAAGATTTTTTGATAATAAAAAAATAGGGAAAAATTCTTTGTATAATCTCTACTTTCAGTTATCACCTTCAAATTCGTTCTCATGGGCATACATACATACATATACACTTTCTGATATGATATAACGATATATAATTTTGTATAATTTTATATATATATATATATATATCAACAGTGTTTTGAAAAACATGACAAACTGGAAAAGTTTATTTGTGACATGTTTCATTCGTTAGGATTTCATCGGATTGGGTTTTCTCGACGTTGCCACATCTACATATGCGCAAGAAACGAGAGACGCAGTTAGTTTAAAAACTTTTTTGAAAGGATATTTTTATTTCTCAATCTACCCAACTTCATCTGTATTCTTTTTCTCTCCATCACCTTTGTCCCTGTCTATCACAGACCGTGACAATATGAAATCTATCACCATTCTTGGTAGATTTTATATTGTCACAGTGTGGGATAATCAAGGACAAAGGTGATGTAGAGAAAAATAAAATGTATACAGATAAATTTGGCTAGATTAAGAAATAATTATAAATGCAGGTGCGTTTATATATATTTATATATATATGTGTGTGTGTATGAGAGAGAGAGAGAAATGTGGTATAGGAAATTAAAATTCGCAATGAAATTATCTTCAAACGCAGACACAAACATTGATTCAAAATCTCAAACAATATCTGTCTTGGGGGAGGCTTGTCCTTGAGAACTCCGACATCTGATTTAACACTAACATGTACTAATGCATGTGGTTACTATCTTCTTGTGTGTTTCATGTGTATTTTAATTTGTGGGTATAATTATGGGTATTTGTATATATATATATATATGTATATAAATATATGTATGTATGTGTGTGTATGCCGTTGTTTATCTTCCACTCCCTTCCTTTCTATCTTTTTCTTTCGCTCTCCTTGTCACTGGCTCCGATTGGACAATCCCTTTCTACTTCACTGTGATTCTTTAATTTATTCGTTTAAATGTAGTTGTGGATCACACTACATAGGGAGAATTACTACTTGGAAGTGTTGGAAGCCATTTATATTTTGTCTTTGAAACCTTCTCTGTGTAAACAGAATGATTTCGTACTGGGCCTCCAACTAATTTCAATCTAAGCAATATGTCCATCTCTTTTTAGTGATAATTCTATTATAACTTATTAATCTCGATTTAGCTCTGTTGAGCGAGGTTCGAAACCGGTTCTCTAGCCCGTTTTACTTTTTATCTATTATCATCATGAGTGATAATAAATATAAATTTTGTCTTTTCATGGCGGTCATATATATATATATATATATATATATATATATACACAGGGTGTGATGGGTAAATTGCTGCCATCTTATATGCACGTTGTTTGATTTTGCACAGTATAGTACGATCAGTTGATCACTATCTGTGAGAAAAAGAGCACCACGACACAATTAATTTGGAAACTGTATGCTGTACTGCTTGGCAATACAAACATTTCAGAGTGTTTGGGTGTCACTCTGAAGACAGTACAGAGGATTCGGAAAGAGTTGGATGAGTCTAATGGTGATTACGAAGACAGCTCGGAAAACAGACTGATCGTTTCGATAAGAAAAGAACTCCCGAATTTGTTGGTGAGGACCTCAGACTCAACACAGGCCTACATCAAGTGCCTTGAGGCGGTAGTGTTTCCCTGGGTCAAGAGGTAGCTGCTGGGTGACTATGTCAAGCAACAAGACTCTGCACCATGCCACACAATCAGGAGAACCCAGTCATGGCTATCAGACAATTTCTGCGACCACATCACCCCTTACATCTGGCTACCTAACTCTCCATACTACAATCACCTTGATTATCATGTGTGGGGCGCAGTTTAGTGAGAGACCAAAAAAAAAAAAAAATCTCCCAACACCAAAGATAAACTGAAGGCAAGGATTATGACAGTGTTCACCAACTTAAACATGGAGACCGTTCAGAAAAGTTGCTGGAGATTCTGAAGTCGTCTGGAGGTCGTAGTGGAAATCAGTATCGATTTTATTGAATAAATTTACTTTTTGGTATTTCAAGATATTTTTGTGTAATTTTGCAATATCTGCACCACATCCACCATTTTAAGTAACCATTTATCTTAAGTAGCTCTTGAACCTTGTAGTGGGTGAACTTTAGTATAAAAAACAAAAAGGAGTTTAGTTCAAAATTCTAAAGTTACAAAATACAGCAACAGACATCTAAAGAAGTCTGGAGTATACAATGGCCCAAACTTTGTGAGGAATTCACTAGATAATCACCAAAGTTAAGCAATATCAAGCCTAGTCAGTACCTACATGGGTGACTACTTGATAATACCAGGTGCTGTAAGCTTAAATGTGCAGTTGGTGTAATAGATAATGGTTCAGAATTGTTAATCAGAAAGCTAAGTTTCAATTTCAGGCAGGTTTGTTATATTTATTTATGTGCAAAATACTCTTGGGAAAGTTATAAAAACTGTGGGCTAATTGGTTGGAGCTTAAACTGCAAATTACCTTAAATTACAAAAACAAACTCATGATGGTGATTTTAAAAAAAACATGCGTGTGGGTGCTCTGTCATAATTATTCTAAAATTTTAAATTGTAACTTCTTGATATGCAAATATTCCTTTGTTGATTGGAGAGTTACAATGTGGTTATTCCGAGTAACAACGATGGCCATTTTGAATCTGCTGCAAAAGGTACAGTAATAATTTTAGAGAATTTCTTTGGTTAATTTGCAGAATACTTATATTTAGGCGTAAATGTACATGTTTCATTCAAAAATGACTTGATAAAATCTACAGTTTTGGAGTTATCGGCAGTAACATTTCGGATTCGTCGTACTCCACGTGGCGAGTGCTCCTTCTATCGTGAATGTCGTCGCGCTTTGAAGCTCCTCTTGCGGTCGTCGGTTGGCCTCTCCGACGCCCAAGCGTTGTCTCGTAAGGCATTATATCGTGTGTTAGTTAGGGGGCCGTTCAAGATGATCTGATCGACGAGCTCGGTCTTACGAGGCAGGAGGCTCGCTCGGTTTGGCCTTGGGCGCCTGGGTTGAAATGTCTCAATAACGATGAGGCATCACCACCTGGCTGATGATTCGCGGGGCCCTCTGGGTCGGCAAAAGACTTTGTTCAGCAGGCTTGGAGAAATATCCAAACTGTCGTCGTTGTACTGGGAATGTCGAGACCATTGGTCACGCCTTTTTTCAGTGCAGTGCGGTAGTGCCGTTGTGCAGGTTTGTTGAAGGCCTCATGGTTCGCATGCTGCAGGGAAAGTTTTTGTCCTGGAAGCCAGTTCTGTTTGTAGCAATGTGGTATCGCAATTGACGAAGGCTGAACACTATGTGTTCTGTTGCTTACTAGGGGTTATGCGAGTCGTGATTTGGACGACGCGACAGAAGGATTTTATGATGGCGAGAAGTTCACCTTTTCCCAACTAATCTTGTACTTTAGGCATCAGCTTAAAGTCAAGATTAGGACGAAAGGCGGCGGCTCCCATCATCAGAATTCGCCAAAAGGTGGGTGAATCTTGCGCGAATGTGTAGAGTGAAAGGGGCTGACCTTGAGTGGCATTTAGATGTCGGTTAGGCACAGAATATTGTCCTAACAGGGTGGAACATTGGCAACCCACCCAATTATTAGGTTAGACTAGGTTTTTGTTTTATTTAGTTTTTCCTTTTCTTTTTCCCGTTTAACTTAGCTAGGGTATGTAAGCTCATTGGTCCCTTTTATTTCTGTCCCCATTTTTTACTTTTGTTTAATTCCCCATCCCCTCCCTTGTTAGGTGGTTAGTGATGTCAGTTTTCTGGTGGATGCGGGACGCCTTTCGTTTCGGGTGTGTGTTTTCGTATTTGTTGTTGTGTATGAATGAGTGAGTGTTTGTGTGAATGCTTGATGGTCTGAATGTTTACTTATTTGCTTAGTCCCGCATCGATTTCGTCTAGTTAACTGACATTTCTGCCGCATTCATAGTTTGTGGGGGGTTTTATTACTAACTCAGTTTTGTTTAGTTTTATTGTAAATATTTAGTTCATTCTGTAAATACTCATTTGGGAATTTTTAAAAGTTGTTAATTTTATGACCCTCCCCATGAACAATATTTTTGTACATATGGGGACCAGTTAGACGTCATAGAGAACTGAGGTATTATGGTGGTCGTAGTAAGAATGGTAGGAGTGAATGTGATGTTTTGGTGATTGGTTTATTGTTGGTATGTCTGGGTCAGTGTCTGTGACTAGCTAAGTCTTAGATTAATGACAGAAGAAGACCATCATTCCCCAATCCCCCTTGTTGGCCTTGTGCCTTATTTGTTTTGTATAAAACAATAAATATTGTAACATTTCGGATTCATTCGCGTCGCGGTAGTCATTACTGGCATTATTTGTATACATTCGCTGCGGAATAGATATGATTGGAATATTCAATTGACTTGATTCTTGCGTAGTAATTGAAACAAATTAGATCAGTAAAAACCAAAGTCCGTTAACTAAATTCTTCTACGCCTAGCTTTCCCCAGCGAATGTATGTAAACGATTCCAATAATGGATGCTGCCAACGACACGAATGAATCCGAACTTTTACTGTCGATAACTCCAAAACGGTAGATTTTATAAAATTTGTCAAGCCAGAATGAAGCATGTACAATTACACCTAAATGTAAGTATTCTGGAAATTTTTAATGCAAACTGAACACGGGAGCTAAACTGCAAATTAACCTTTTTTTTTTTTTTTTTTTTTTAAACTCGTGTTTGCTTTTGGTATTCAACTAATTATTCGCCTCTGCTTATACGGAATGAAAAACAAAACAAAAAAAAAATGTACACCAGTTAAAAAAAAAAAGAAAAATTGAATCACTTCTTTAAAAATTGCTATTTTGAATTTGTTCGTTTTAGTAAGCACAGAAAATATCTTATGCCGTAGTTTCCAACAAAATATAATTATTGAAATAAAAACAACCACACTAAAGGAAGAACAAATAAGTAATTATCGTGAAATAAATCGAAAAGAGAAAAAAAAAGTTGATCGGTTAATGTCCTTCGTATTTCAAAGAGTTATCAAGGAATAAAAGATGTGACTTACGGATAAAATAGAGTAGCACAAACCAAAAGACAATACATTGTTTGTTTCTTTCTCTCTCTTATATATATATATATATATATATATATAAAATATGTGTGTAAATATTTAAGATTTAATGTTGTAGTTTTCTACAAAATTTATTGATACAGTGTAACCCGGATATAAGAGAAATTTTCTCTGGTCCCAAATTAGAGCCCATACTTACCTAAACAAAATAGACCAAACCCGGATATAAGAGACTTCTTCTTTGGTCCCGACAACTCTCTTATATCCGGGTTACACTGTATTTGTTAAATATATCTCCAAGACAAACAACTGCTTAGTTGTTATTGTGGTTGGTAGAGTGAATTGTATCATATTTATTCAGTATGGAATTTTGTTTGGTGAACTGATATTTCTGCCGCAATTTAGGATTGTTGAGGTGGGTTACTTATTAACACAGTTTTTAGTTTTTACAAATCTTATTTTTAATTTTTTTTTACATATTGACGATAGATATTAATTTTATACCCCACTCCGAGACAAAACTGTACATATGAGTAGTTCGGACTTCATGGAGAAATTAGGTTATTTTTGTGACTATCTTAAGAATAATATGTAAGAATGTGGGTTTTTAGTGAATGGAACATTATCAGATGAGTGGGTCAGTGATTGAGACTAGCTAATTTAAACGCAGAACAAATGATGATCAGCGTCCCCTCTCCTAATGTCAGCCTTGTACAATATTTGATATATAATTCTGGTGGATCTTTTCCAAAATAAAAAAAAAAAATTTGTTTACTAAAATTTACACCAAATTCTCCCGGAGCTAGGCCTTTTCGTTGCCCTTTGGTTGGCTTGACCTTTGCATTCGCCCCAAATGTGGGCAAATCGGGTGCGCTATTTCTAAGTGTGGGGTCAGGGTTCGTGCCCACTCCGATAAATAAGCCAAAAACAGATTATTTTTTTTCTTTTAAATTGTAAAAAAAAAATTATTTTATGTATCTCGAATATCATTCACACTTACGAAATGTGATTAATTCTCTGGTTTTTGGTAATTTTTCATTCTGAGGGTTGAAGTTGTTGCGAGGAAAGGTAAATAAATTTTGATTTAAAAACTTATAATTTCAAAAGAGTGCCGTCCTGGGTAAGACGATAAACTACATCCACGTCCTGGTTAAGACGATAAATTACGTCCAGCAGCAAGGAGGTTTTGAGGAGCGTGGTACCGACTCTTAATTGCTGGTGTTCCCGGGTGCACCCTGACCCGGGGTGGTAGCACCTGTTGGAGTCCCAGCTATGGTCAAGAGATTGGCTCCGGGCCTGGGGTAAACAACATTATGAAGGTGTAAAATTTGGTTTTAATATCAGAAATGCTTTGTAAAAAAAATTATTACCAGAAATAAATTTTTGAAGAAAAAAACTATTACTATTATTTGAAAAAATATACCAGCAATACGTTTTTTGAAAATATTACCAGCTATACATTTTTGAGGAAAGAAATATTGCTAGAAACATATTTTTGACAAAACAATATATTATCAAAAAAAAGTTGTCGGCATTAAATAACCCATTGAGGTTGATATGCCGTAAAACAAACCAAACCAATCAAAAAAGTGGCAAAAGTTTAATAAAATTACAATCTTTGTTTTAAAATTTATAATTTCTTGGGATGAATTAATTACGATAATTAACTTTACATTATTTTGGACGAATTAACAGACAAGATCCAGTTTCATTAATAAATACCCTAAAAGCAACTCCTGCTGCGTGAGTGCGCTGCAAAGAATTTACGTATACAGTCCATAGGACTTGTCAGTGAAAATCAGAATATATATTTGTTGCCGGACGTTTCTCCTTAAATGTTCTTTTAATGTCTGTTTAGATTACGACAATAAACATGAACCCATCCCTCATCCCCGTATATACCACAATACTATACATTCACAGGGGAACTACAAAACACACCATGATATAAAATTCTCATGAAAGTTCATAATGTCTAATTACGAAAATATATTAAAATTTCATGAATCATAAAATACGGGTGAGAGAATGAACCCTGAGAACTAATAAAAGAATGCAACAAAACAGACTAAAACAAAACAAATGTTAGTAGAACCCGTCCACCCAGCAAAATAATAAGTGGCCGCTATATTCTGTCGATAGGCAGGTCGTTCAGTATAATGCTCTTTTGTTTTGTTAGTTTCTTAACTTATATTTTAACATTAAATTATGATTACATATCAAAGTAATTACGCTTTGGAGTATCAGGGGACTAAAGTAGTTTTAGTCTCGTAACAGTCATGGCAATATAAAACGCAGTGATTTTCTTAATTTATTATCTTTATTTTAGTTCCTTGTGTGGTGATAAGCTATATTTGTTGCCTCTTCGAATAACTCGTTTCGTACTAAAAACCTACAGGAACACCTTGGAGACATTTTTATGTATATTTTATATTTTACTTTATTTTTGTTCCAAATAGAAATGCGTTATTTCTACCGCCGCCATATTTGATTTGCCTTTTTCGAGTAAGATTCATAAAGCGGCATTTGATAATACATATTCTTTAATTAGCGATTTCCGAAATGTATGAACTTTGAGATAAATCACATGAAACTAGAATACCCAAGTGTTTTTTTTCTTTTACTTGATTGAGGCAAACTCCATCTAGTATCTAATTAAATTTGTCTCTGATCTTCACCACAACACACTTACCCCGAATTGAATTTTAGATGCCCTAAACAAACTCCAAGCAGAAAGTGAATTTAAATCATGTCTTCCCTGCCATTGATGCAATGATATTGTTTAGTGTAATCAGCAAATAATTTGGCAATAAATTTGATCAGAGCAGGGATGGCGTTTACGTAGCCAAAAACAAAATTCGCCCCAAAATGGAGTCTTGTGAGACACACCACTGATAACTTTCTGCCAAGATTACTATAGGGCATTTTAGGGTCTTTTTTTTTTTTTTACGGCGAAAAACACTTTCTTCTGGAAATTGTTGCAAAAATCAAATAATAGTTGGATTTTAATGAATCTTTCAGGACTTAATCACAAATGAATTAAATTCTTTTTGAAATGTTTTTTACATATTTGCCACCCTCCACTTAGTTTTATGAAATTTCGAGAAATTAATGTTGATATTAATTAAAAGCATAACCCTTTGAAGAATTTAAATCTTCAATTTCTTTTTGCAAAACAGGACTATCAGTTACCGAAAATCTGCTCTGAATCGTAAAATAAAAAATGCAATAAAACGAAGGTATTATCTGATTAAAAAAGCTTTTAATTACTTATATGAATAAGATATATTATGGACAGAGTTGTCTTAAGAAAAATAATCGTTTTTGGGTGGATAAATAATGAATTTGTACAAGAATTGTTTTCGTTTTTATTTTTAAATATATTTTTAAGTAATATTTGTTTCAAATCAGATTAATTAAACTTTAAATCAGTTAATATTCTACAAATGAAGTTTGAGAAAAGTATATTTTATTTTTGAAAGATTTTTTTTTTAATAAAGAGAATTTCATTGTGATGAAAGGTGTCTAAAATGACGCTAAAATTAGCAATTTTAGAACAATAACTCTTTCCAGTCAATTTAAATTAGTTTTGAAAATATATTTTACTCAATGGAAATATTAAATTTAATTTATTTGCTTGAAGTTGAAACTAAAATAAAATCTTCAAGAATGATTTTTAATTTTAAAAAAATCATTTTAAACCTTCAGGTATGCCGAATCTGTGGAGATGCCTATTTCATTTTTAGTGGCAGCGGAATATGCTGTTGACGTTATGAGGATTAACTTTGAATTATTTAAGATAGAAGAAGAAGAAAATGAAGCAAATTTGAATTTCAGGCAGTGTCTCCCGTGATTGACGGGCTAAACTTCACGAGGCGAAGGACCTCCTCGAAGTTGGTTACTGGTCAGGACGGAGGGGCTCCCCAAATGAACCACAACAGGCACGTGTTCCCAACCAAGATGAGGAACCTATGTGGAGGGCATCGGCTGTGGTCTAACCAGGGCTCAGCCAGGTTAAAACGCCCAAGACATGCCATATGATGAGCACACCGAGAAACCATTTGTGGAGACCTAGGCTCTAGCACACGACCACGAGAGATGGAGGAGAATGGTGAACAACGCGGCAAATCGGCACCCCCAACATCACCTTCTGGAGTAAAGGGGCGAGAGAAGATGTTATGAGGTATTTACTCATTCCCATACGAGAATGAGATGTGACACAAGGTCGGATTAATGTGGGGACCGAGCGCATACACTCGGGCAGGGACAAAAATTCCCCTCAGCCCCCGTAACCGTCGGTTGCGCTGGCCTCGGTGCGAGCACCGATCCCTCCCTCTTGTATAATGAGAGCGTGCGGCCTCGGGCAGCTGTTCCCCAGGGCTGGGCACCTCTTCAGTATAATTTTCCTCAGTTGCCCCTCTGTCCTCCGAGAGAGAAGCCCCTGAGCGCACTCTGTCCAAGGACAGAGACGCAACTGAGAGATGATAAATAATGCGAAATCTCCCAAAGGAGGGATTTATGCGCTGAGAAGATGTTATTTTGTAGGTATAAACTGTTTAATGTGTTAAATACATAAGTACTATCCAATTAATACATCAGAAAATTTAAAAATAAATTTTTTGAAATATTTTTATTTTATTTTATTTTTTTAACTTTATTGCGTCTATGGCAAAATCGAATTTTCGGTTTGTGTGTGACCTTTTTCAAGAATTAAAATAAATTAATGCCTTTTTCATAACTTTTGAAGAAAAGTTCGTCGATTTATGACACAGGAACATAGGGTTACCAGAAAAGTCATAACCCTTGTCGTCTATGTACACTGAACATAGGGACCAGGGACCAAAACCGCTCACTCTCTGCGACTCATGTCACTTTAAATTTAAGGGTATTTTACGGGTATTCTTATACTCGTGTTGATAATATGTATGGCGACGGTATTTTTTTTTTTTTTTTTTTTTGCAATTTCTGTTTTGGCGGTAGTTATGGGGGAGTGGTTTAATCAAGGACTTAATGTCATACTCTCTCTCTCTCTCTCTCTCTTTTGTACGTTAATTATTGTGACATAACAACGACATAAAGTGTTTTTCCTCTGCCATGAATTGGAACGATTATATCGAATCAATTGCTAAGTCTGTTGCTGGAAAAGTCTGTTCAGTGTGCCGTGCGAGACGATCTTTCTCGCCAGAATCCGTCATGGGCCTTTATAAGTCTGTCATTCGTTTGTGCGTTGAATATCAGACGCTGCCATATATGGTCTGGTACTTCTGATATGCATCTAGAGATACTTGACAAAATCCAAAGAATCTGCAATGTTATCGGTCCTGACCTGGCATCTCGACTTCAATCACTTTCACGCCGCCGTAATGTAGCTTCCCTTTCTCTTTTCTATAAATATTTTCAGGAAAATTGTTCTGACGAGCTTTCTGCCTTGGTACTTAAACTTTATGAAGTTAAGCGTAGTATTAGATTGGCAGTTAGGTCTCATTATTGTACTGTAGAAATGTGTAATGTATATATGTGTTATGTGTGTGAGTGTGTTTAATATATATATATATATATATGTGTGTGTGTTATAATATATGTATGTATAAATGTATTTCATCAAAGTCTCGGCTATGTCCAGGTCAAGTTTGTTACATTTTACCTCTAGAAGTTTTTCTTTTTACGATTGTTCCAGATACGCTCAAAGTAAATTATTAATGAGTGGGATTCCAGTAACCGTAAGTTCTATTCTAGTAGTTTCTTCTCTCGCATCTGTGGAACTCGTTTATGGCTTCTTGTCAACTATGGTCTTCAAAAATTTAAATCTTTGTCGCCTTGAATCCTGTTGTTTTATTGTCCTCTCTCCCCTTAATAACCTTTTTGCAGTTTTTTCATTATTAATAAACCCTTGCGTCTTAGTGGCTTTATCGCCTTGCTTTGGATGTAATGATTAAAAAAAAGAACTCTGAAGGAACAAATTCATACGCTTCCTAAGAGGATGACTGTGAAGGGAATATGACCAGATATAGAATTCGAAATCGATTCTCTGAACCATTTGTCCCTGTTGATATGTTAAGCTGTCTCAGAACCCGCAATCATGTTGCTGGGACTAATACAGATTACTGCGTTAGAATTGGGCCCGAGTGGCTCTGATTCAGGGTAAAATGCAAGGGCTATTTTCCGTGAAAAAGAGCAGAACTGATTTCTGGGTGGCAAATACTATTTAGTATGGAGGGCGTATTCGTTTTTTTTTTTTTTTTTTGTTAAGTCACGTGACGGGGCCATGTGATGGGACGCATTGCGCAGCCGATTCGCTTTGCGATTGGTCGATAAAGAATAAAGTGTGCCAAAGGGAACGAACGAAGAGAAAGAAGAAAAATGAAAAAGAGAATAATGCCAGAAACGAGACGAGAGCACAAGATAAAGGGAAGAAGGAGTGAGAAAAAGTAAGAAATAGTGATGGGGGTGGAGGGAGAGTAAAGAAGAAAATGGGTGATAGGAGAGAGTGATAAGAATAAGAGGAGGGAGGAGAGAAAGAGTAGTAGCGAGAGGAGAAAAATAGTGATAAAAAAGGAGAAAAAAATAACGATCAGGTAAAAATTGAAAACAACTGTAAAAAGAGAAAAAAAGTAAAAGAGGGTAAAAAAAAAAAAAAAAGAGAGGAAAAAAAAAAAAAAACGAAACAAAAAACTCCCAAAACAGAAAGTGACGGAATAAAATAAAAACAAAGCACGAATGGTACTTTGCCATTCGCTGCAAAAATAAATAAAAATCAGAAAGAAGAATGGAAAAATGATAAAAAAAGGGGTGAAGAAGAAAAGAACGAAAAAAAAAAAAAAACCGCCAATATTCTTTGATTTGCAAATGACATTGGCGTTGCTAGGCGTCAACATGGAGGCATTTTGTATCTGCAGAGAGGCATGAAAATTTTTATTTAGCTCGTAACAAGTTTCTAACAATTGCTTACGCTCATAACCCCGGATTTCTTATCTCACCGTTTTTTTTCTCTCTCTCATATATAATTTTTATCTCACTGTCTCTTTCATATATAGCTTCTCTCGCTCTCTCTTTTTTCATATATAGCTTCTCTCTCTCTCTCATATATAGCTTCTCTCTCTCTCTCTCTCTCTCTCATATATAGCTTCTCTCTCTCTCTCATATATAGCTTCTCTCTCTCTCATATATAGCTTCTCTCTCTCTCATATATAGCTTCTCTCTCTCTCTCTCTTTTTCATATATATTTTTCGCCTCTCACCCCCGTAAATGTGTCGATTGTAGCCATGTAGAACAATAACATTGTCGATTACTCTTCTTAGATTTTTTTTAACCTTAAACATAATTTACATGACAGTAATTGAGATTCATTTTTAAACTTTATAGAGGAATTTGAGAGCCGAGTTCGAATTCCAGTCGAATATATTATATTCACTTATATGCTAATACCCTTGGGAAAGGTATGAATCCTCCTCTTCTCCCCTCCCGCCAGCCATTAGTAAATAGCAGGACAGACCGGGTTCTATAACCTTGAATGGCAACTGGTCTATCGCAGTAAAAAAAACTACTACAGGAAAAAATTATGCCTCAATCGTATCGAAAGATATATAATCGCCTAAGCGTGTATCACGCATGGCACATAATTGACTGACTGTTCTTCAGCATCTATCTATATTTCTGAGATGAGGTATTATGTACAATATTTACATTATTCGGACTATTGTCCTCATCTTCGTCGCCATTATTACAACGTTTCGGCCGTTGTACGCTCCGGCCTTCAAGAACACATGGCACAGTGGATAAAGGCGTTAGTTAGATCCAGTGACAGGACCCAAAGAGTGTGAGTTCAATATCCGGTTAAGGCAGTGGAGAACTTGGAGGGGGAGAATTAACAGGAGATAACTGGTAACTGACATCCATGGAACGTGGAACTTGAACAGTCTACCTCAGTGAGCGAAATAAAGGGTTCAGTTTGACATTCCAACCACATAAATAAGACCGGAGCGTACAACGGCCGAAACGTTGTAATAAATATGGCGACAAAGATGAGGACAATAGTCCGAATAATGTAAATAATGACTGTTCTTTCTTGCCCCTTTTTGTAGGGATAATGGATTATGTTCCTTCGACAACTTGTAGGAATTCCTCCTATTTCTTTACAAAGGCTACTTTTGTTGTTAGTGTTAAAATAATACTTTTTTTTTATTGGATTGTATATTTGCAAGTTTTTTTTTTTTTTTTGTAAAATAAACTGAATCAGTTGGAAAAAGGGTCATAAGTAACTAAAATAGGTAAATAGAATATAGTAGTGTATTTGGTGTAGTTTTGGCAAGCACATTTCTAACTAAATTTATCCGCGGGGTGGCATGCGAAAGTGTAATAGCGCCAGTTTATATATATATATATATATATATATATATATATATATATATATATGGCCGCTTTCTGACCATTAGACCCGGGTTCGAATTGTCATGGTCGATTTGTCAGGAATGAGACTTCCTGATGATATCGGCCCTGGAGGCGGGGACGATCCCAGCATGCGGCTCCATTGAAAGTGCCTGAAAACCATACCACGGGTTGACCAAAGCCTTCTGAGTGAAATTGGGTAGACGGAACACTTGGGGACCGTAGATGGCTGTGCCAGAACGAAGTCACAAGCCATCGTGCCCGAGGGTTTGAGTGTGCTGGTGTTCAGATTGTTGATCATTCTAGATAACACGATCTCTCCCGGAAACTGTAACTATGGTCTGCTCAGGATAGCTGCAGTATAAACTACAGGTTGGCTCTGTGGGTGCTGAACAAACACAAATGTGTCTGAGCGAGCGTCTGCAATAAGGATTGGCTAGACTCCCTAGTAGACGGGTATCCTCGAATACGATTGGCCAGCTATTATATATATATATATATATATATATATATAAAACGTGTGTGTATTTGTGCAGCAATCCCTATTTTAATAGGGATTTGTTAAGCAAGACTGGCCTGAGACTTGTTATTTTTTATTATATTTGCGAACAAGTGTTATTTTTTTTCTGAACTTAATGAATAGAGAAATTGTCCAACGGTTTGATTGCGAGCACTTTCTGTAAATCTCTTAGCCGTTTTCAAGGATTTTAGTTCCACGACTATAATAAATGCTGTGTGTGAATATTTTTCCAATAATTCTTGTACTCTGCTCTTTCAGGGATTCTGTCTTTTCCTCCCGGTCATGGTCAGAATTTACTTATGTGCTAATATTCTTGGGAAAGGAATGAATCCATCTCTTCGTTCCCACAGTTGTGAGTGAAATAGCATTAATAGACTGGGTTCTATAGCCTTGGGTGGGAACCAGTCTAGGAGAAGGAAACTATCTGCTGCCTTGTAGGTCTTGTCTCTTAAGGTAAAGGCTAGAAGACAGTAACTTAAAAAAACAAAACAAAACAACAACAAAAAACAAAAAAAAAATGAACGGTGGGACGGGGTAACGTCAACCTCCCCGGTGCGAAAGGAACCGACAAGCCATTGGACAATTTCTGCCTTGAATGAACTTCATCTTTACAAATAACATTAATACAGTTCCATGATTGAACTGAAAATCATCCCGGGGATAAAACCCCACAAATGCTTGTAGGTTTTGCCTCTTTAACTTCTGAGAGGTGGGACGGTGTAACCTCAATATTCCCAGTGCAACAGGAGTCAGCAAGCCATTGCACTATTCTGACTTGAATGTCATCAGGAACCACAGTTGTGAGATAGAAGTGCGTGGTGACTGCAGGGCGGCGCAAAATACGCTGAATAAAATGAATGAATGAATGACATTGTCAGAATAAAGGCACTGCTATCAAGACAAGGAAGACAAAAGATGTGCCAAAAAAAAAAATATGTACACTCACCGTATCACAAATTTTACACACACACACACAATATCCAAAATATTTCGACTTTAAATAACCTGCAAAATGTTGATATACCGTAAAAAACAAATCAATCAAAAACTCTTCCGTCATTTTCGACCTATTAGATCCTAACAAGTCAGTTGTTTTAGAAGTGTTCTAAGAGAAGGCGGGTAAAGGCGACACCGAAATCCGAAGTTGCATTGGGGTAGCCAAAGATGACTTCCAAAAGCTAAGCAGCTTATTAAGAGACAGAAAGAACTTCGTTAGCAACAAAGAAAATAGTATCGAACTGTTTCGTAATATCTGTCCTATATAGCAGGATACCGCAGACATAAGAATCAACATTGCATGGCTGTGTTCAGTTTCACTTCAGCAATCGTCAAAGCAAAATCTCAATCCCTCATATTGTGTACGTTCCTTCATGAATATTTCAGATTTTAAAGTTATCTATGTACGCATACATAGGCGTAGTCGAGATGCTCCTGCAAAAGTCTGAGATAATAATACCCTGTGAGATATTGGGGAGCTCTCGGTATTTTGACAGATGATCAGACTGATCGATTTGTTTACATTCACCGAAATTTTGAGTAGCACCTTGTGTAGAGAATTCTGTGCCTGTATGCTTCGATTGTTGATAGCTTGATCGGTAGATAAAAAGATCATTTCTCCACTGATTCTCAAAATTACATTCTTTCTTTATCGAATTTCCATAAAAACCAAAGTCTCATATTTTTCTAGAGGAAAAATAAGAATAAAAATAAATCGTCCACCGTCGCCGGAGACACTGCTTGAAATTACGTTGTTTTTTTTTGTTGCTTTTTTATTCTTCTTCGAAAAGCAAAAACGATGCCCATAATGTCGCCGCCATTTTTTTTTTTTTTTTTTTAGTAACTGTCAATATTTCCGTTTGTTTTTGGCGTCCATATTTGTAGCAATCTGCTTTGGAGCAACTCGTTCCGCTTCTATATTCTCAATTTTTTATCCTCTCATTTCTTACTTACATACTTAGGGGCCCCAGCACGGACATTTCCATATCATTGAAGATCAAGGCAGATACGAACAGACATTTGTATTTGCCGGTCAATAAAAAAAAAAAAAAAGAAAGAAAAGAAAATGGCGATGGAGGACGGAAATAAATATGAGTATAAAAAGAAACTCAGAAAGCTTTAAACTTGAATACGCAAATCAAAAAGACTCAACCACAGAAATATTACTGCATGTCAACAGCCTCTATCATATATATATATATATATATATATATATATATATATATATAATATATATATTATTAATTAAACCTTATATTTAGTGGATACTTATATTTCAGTAGACGCTCCGTATATCTACTAAAAGCATATAATTCCGTCTACCGGCCTGAATATTCGAGAAATCTTAATTGAGAAAAATATGCGTTCCCCGGTATATTTTTCTCTATTAAGATTTCTCGAATTTTCAAGACGGTAGACAAAAAATAAATAAACGGAGCGTCTACTCAAATACGCGTATCAACAAACAATAACGTCTAAAAATGTGTCTGATTAATAAATACAAAAAAAATCTCTATCTTTACAGACTCACACATACACGCTCGCACGCAGGTGCGCGCGCACACACACACACAAATGAGTGTGTGTTATATATATATATATGTGTGTGTGTGTTATATATATATGTGCGTGTTGTATATTTGTGTTATAAAAATGTTATGTGCGCGTGTATTATGTATATGTGTGTATTATATATATATGTGTGTGTTGTGTTATATCTGTGTGTTGTATATATATATATATATATATATATATATATATGAGTATATGTTGTATATATATATGTGTGTCTGCGTTATATGTGCGTGTTGTATGCGTGTATTATATATGTCTGTTATATATGTCTGCGTGTATTATGTAGATATGTGTTATATATATATAT
>CAHIKZ030000510.1:0-7500 GCA_903632075.3 Acanthosepion pharaonis | reverse complement strand
GAAGTAGGATATGCGTATTAGAAGGATAAATAGGCTAGATAACGGTTGACTCTAGTCTTGAAGATGTGAAGATTTTTGTGGTTAGGGAAGCATCCTCTCGGTGTCTGTTCCACAAAGTAACAGTTCTAGGGAAGAAACTGTCTGTGGGGAACTTACTTCTGACTGAAGGAAGATGAAGAGAATGTGGTTGTTTTTCCATCGAGAACATAGCATGATGGGTCCTAGCGGTGAACTTGTGGAATTAAGGAATGCAACTCGTTAGAACATTTTTGTATAGTGATAGAATTGTAAGAGGCTTGCACTATTTTGTCTGAGAGATAAGGAAATGTCGCATGTTAGCAAGGGAACATAAAACACGATACATTCGACCCCAAGACAGAATATCCGCTCGTATAGTGGGACAACCAAAGAGATGAGTGACGAATGTGAGATGTTAGAATCAAGCAAATATAGAAATGTAACTCTGTGGAACGTGTTTATGTAAGAGACGATGGAAGTTGCGTTAGTTAGATCCAGTGACAGGACCCAAAGAATGTGAGTTCAATACCTGGTTAAGGCAGTGGAGAACTTTCAGAGGGGAATTAACAGGAGATAACTGACATCCATTAGACATGGCACGTGGAACTAGAACAGTCTACCCCAGCGAGCGAAATAAAGGGTTCAGTTCGACATTCCAACCACCTGAAGAAGTCCGGAGTGTACAACGGTCGAAACGTTGTGATAAACATGGCAACAAAGATGAGACAATTGTCCGTGTAATGTAAATAGCCTACCTAACGATTTTGTGTAAATGGATAGCAAAAAGGGGACCGTGAAGGTTATTAAGGGTGCATACATTTCTTAGAGCTACAAAAAATAGGAAGTTGTTGAGAGCCATGATCAATTTGCTTAACGATATTGTGTAAATGGATAGCAGAACTGACTGGGAGGGAGAGTAAGGGAATAAACAGTGTTTTAGAGTTACAAAGGCTATATATTGGAGGAGAGATTTGATCGCCAATGTTTTGAAGAGATATGGCACGTTAAAGAAGACAAGAAAAATATGCGTTTCCAATTCTTGTAAATAATCTAGAATTTGTTCATTCCATTTAAGAAATGGTTCCTTGTCTTCATAAGTCACTCGAATAAGAGCAAACAAGTTAACTGGAGTTGCCATCTGTTATCAACTATTTTCGCAGACAAATCCAGAGTACCGTGTTTTTTCGTTTCGTTAGAGAGTTTTTTTTTTTATTTGTGTTCTAAGAGACAAAGGGGCAAGCAAATTTCTATTTCCCTCACATATGATGAAATTTAATAGGAGTAGATAAGATAATCTATTGTCCAGTCCACGTTCCACCCCGGTCTTTTGAACCAGAGCAGAAGCTTTTCCCTTGTTTCCTATTAAGGGTTGGATTTCCGGTTCCTTTTAAAATCTACTTCAACTGTATTTCTAACAACTTCGCCTATAACTCTGAAATTTTATTTATTATTTATTTACTTTTTATTTCTTTTCTCACTAGGAGTAGATATGTTTGCCTATCGCCTGGTTCACACTCCTCCCGATCTTTTGAAGAGTAGAAGCTTATCCCTTGTTCCCTGTTTAGGATTGGGTTTCCGGTTCCTTCTGGAGCCTTTTCCTTCTCTTTCTCCCCTGGTGGCCAGTTGCGTCTCGGTGGAATTATCCCCTTGCTTGGAGTGGTACTTCTTACACTGTAAACCTCTATCTCGACTGGCTCTTGGGGCTTCTACAGGATGAACATAATTATAAAAGAAAAATCGATAAATAAAGGCAAAAGAAGTACGAGGAAGTGCTAAAAGAAATTCAAGACATGACGTACTTACCAAACTAACGAAATTACCAAACATTAACTTTTTTTCTGTCTTGGTTGAGCTGAGAGCTTTTCAGCACCTTCTCGTAATTAAAACGAATCACTGCTCTTTCATGTCGTCTATCAAGACTGATAAAAAGTTTGTTTAAAAACAACATTTTAGACACATGTAACGGGCAAACTGTTAAGGCTAATAAAAAATAATTAAAGTATTTTTCTTTACGTTCAGAATTACATAATAACTAAAGAAATTTCGTTGAAACAAATTTATTTTTATATTTTTATTTTTATTTTTTTATGATTTTTTATTTTATTTTATTTTATATTTTATTTTATATTTTATTTTATATTTTATTTTATATTTTATTTTATATTTTTTATTATATTTTTATATTATATTTTATATTATATTATCAACAGAGCATGAACATTGTTCTAGTTTTAATAAGACGCAAAAAAAGAGGTGTGTGGTCACAGTATGCTTTCGCTTCCAAAGTGAAATTTACTCCATCCTTCGAGTAGGATTACCAAGACACCCGAAAAATGCGGGATTGTCTCGCATTTTTATGTTGAATGGTGTGACTTGCACTAAATGATACAGTAAACTATTTTGTTCTCCATTTTTGAGGAACGATTATTCTTTTTAAACATTGAGATTTTTGTGAAGTTAGCAACCCTAAAGCAACAGGCTCTACACAACTCCTTAGTCTTTCTAAGCAATTTATGTCCCTTAATATCATTATAATTCTCTGTTCTGCTATTCATTTTCACAAGCACATTAAGTATGTTGATGATGGCTCTCCACAACTTCCTATACTTTTTTAGTTCTAAGCAATGTATGTCCCCTTAATATCACTACCATTCTCTGTTCTGCTATTCATTTTCACAAGCACATTAAGTAGGTTAATTATGGCTCTCCACAACTTCCTATACTTTTTTAGCTCTAAGCAATGTATGTCCCCTTAATATCACTACCATTCTCTGTTCTGCTATTCATTTTCACAAGCACATTAAGTAGGTTGATTATGGCTCTCCACAACTTCCTATACTTTTTTAGCTCTAAGCAATGTATGTCCCCTTAATATCACTACCATTCTCTGTTCTGCTATTCATTTTCACAAGCACTTCAGGGTGATCATAATTCTTCTCAACTTCTTCCCCTTTTTAGCTCTAAGCAATGTATGTGCTCTTAATATCCCTCCAAATCATTGTTCTGCTATCCATTTTCATAAGATCCTTGTTGATCATGGCTCTCCACAACTTCCTATCCTTTGTAATTATAAGCAATGTATATTCCCTTACTATCCTCTCCGTTCCCGTTTTGCAACCCATTTACACAAGGTCATTAGGTAGCCTACTGGATGTTTCTCTTGTATTCGGTGTGCGAAGAACTTGCACAACAGTACCGGCCACACCCAATTTATCACTGCTAAAATCGGTCCTTGGCATTTTCTTCTTGACATTGTTTAATATATTAACTACTACTTTTTTTGTCCCAAGGGATTTTTAGGCTGTATATTGACTGGCTGGTAGAATATTTAACCACTACTCTAATAATATATTTTAAAGAAGTCTCAAACTCATCAAAAAAGACCTCGAAGCACATGCTTTTTCATACATCTACTTGCATACCCATCTTTGTGCTTTTTTATAGGCCACTAATTGCACATCTCCTTTGCATTAGAGACAGTTCACTTCCGGTTTTAACCATCTTCTTTGCAGAAAATACCTTATTAATTGGATATCACTCGCGGTTATGCATTTCTGTCCAATATTATCGGCTGTATTTAGGCTTGATGTACTTAATATATTATTTGCTTGATTTATTGGGGTTATTTAATATATTTTCATAAATATATTTCTTTTGAAATTCTGAACCTAATGACACTGGGTGGTGGGTATTTTGAACCTGATACAAATTTCTTAAGTTTTCATACATTTTAGTTCGCATTTTAATTGCCAACATCAGTCCGAGTTTTAAGCTTCAAAGATATTTTAAATGGACGTCGCTGGGGGAATGAATAGAAACAAAAGGGGGTCTCTGGTCGAAAAAGTTTGACAACCCCTGGTATATACCTATAATAGGGAATCGAGAAACAATAGAGATCTCGTCTATCAGACAACTCTAGAATGAATTCGATATTTACTGAATGCTCTACACTTGTGACAGTAAACATTAAACAAGTATCTTCTTGTATATCAATTCTCTGTAATATTTTAATAGATTACACGGCACGAGTCCTATACAGCAGCATACAATCAGTGATATGTCTTACGCAATATCGCCTGACAAAGACCATCCATCTTCAGACGGGTTTGGAATTTAGTTTTCCCTTTTCCGAGACTAGTTATCTCTACTACAATCTTTAAAAAAAAAGTGCAAAAAAAAAAAAAAAAAAAACAAAAAAAAAAACAAACAAAACAAAAACACTTCCAATAATCCCAGCTTGGATACAAAGCTATGTAGGTACATTGAAAAAAAATGCCGCTAATACGGAAATTACAAATATTAAAATGTCATAAATTTCAAAAACAAAATCACTGCATATATCCAGACAATGGCAAGAAAGATGGGAGATTAGAGCATGTCGATTTTGGATGCGTGATATTGCACTCAATTTGAAACATATGATAAATAACGACACAAAATATAGACAGATCCTGACAAGGCCAGAGCGTACAACAGCCGAAACGTCGTTAATCTTCAACAGTCCGAACAATGTAAGTAGTGTAAATAGTTACAATACCCCATCTTGGAAATATAGACAGATATAGGCCTTTAAGTTTGATAGTATAGACCCCAACACTTCAATGATAACAATAGTGACTGGAATGTCATACATTCTGGTAACATCAACCTGAAAGTCAGTGCATTTTTAAGTTTTTCAATTTTTCTCACCTGGCTGTCAATGAAGATACATTTTCTTGTTTTTTGTTCAATGGTGGTGATGCCTGGTTTGGTGGGGTCCCTCTCTCCCCCTCTCTTTCTCTCTCCCCCTCTCTTTCTCTCTCCCCTCCCCTCCCTCTCATCTATCTATCTATCTATCTATCATCTATCTATCTATCTATCTATCTATATGCGGTCTGTTTTGATGTTGAAAATCGCATAAGATCTTGACTTGGTGGTTTTCAGTCACCTTCTCTGGTTTTGTGGTGACGCCATTTCTGTTTGACTTCAAATTCATATTTCCTCCATGTGCACCAATAGGAGGCCATTTTATTATGTTGGTGCTTGTATTCTTTCTGCGCACGCATTCTACAAACATACACACACACCAAACCACACCAGACACACACACACACACACATATATATATATATATATATATATATATATATATATATATATGGGTGCATGGCTGAGTGGTTAAAAGCTCTCATTATGACCAGGAAATACTGGTTCAAATCTCACCCTGGTCAATTGATAGATCTTATTCCCTAAACTTAGGTGTGTCTGATACAAGGACAAATTATTGGTAGCACTAAATCGAGGTTCATTCCATTATTAATGATCTATAACTATTTTGTGAGCCATTACACTACATTGAGGCACTTTTGAATGTATGTAATACGAAATACTGGTTCAAATCTCACCATGGTTGACAGCATGTGGCATTAGGGCATGTAGATTTTGAAACTCTGCTATTGCACTCAGTTTGAAAGTTGTGGTATCACATGCTAAATGATGACACAAAATATTTTTTCCAAAATCCTTACCATTTTTTGAGGAAGCGAGTTTAAAAGATTAAATTTACGTTCAAAATCGTAGCGTTGGAATTTCATTCCAGTGGTCATTGAAAGCCTTATCGGAAAGCCTTATAACATTTATAATTTACTGAAGCTTTACAAAATGTATATAAACCGCATTCATGGCACAAGCACATTATTACTAAATCATTGTCTCATCAAATAAGACTTTCATTTACATCAAAGGGAAATTATACAGAACAATTTCGCTATATTAGGATGTAATATGTCATACAGTGCAACAGTTTTAGAGTGATCTTTTGATAAACAATGCAAATTGAAAACATTTTATCTTATAATTTGTACCCAGCAGTATTATGGTGTTATATACACATTTATGACGTCACACTACGAAATGGACAAAGTCCGACAATTATTTTAAGATATTTTCTGTTTATACGCTATTTTTATCGATACATATATTTAAGTAAATGCTCTGTTTATAATAAACAGTATTAACAACGTTTACCGGCTTGGATCTCCGAGAAATTTTCGTAGAAAATGTGTTCTCCGACAGGAATGGAACCAGTATCCTACACAGGAAAATCATAGAAGTAAAATTAATCTTGCTCACCAAGACGCTCCTCTGTAGCTAAATTGGTATAGCACGTCAGGCTATATAACGGTTCCGTGTAGGATACGGGTTCGACGCCTGTCGGAGGGCACATATTTTCTGTGAAGGCAAGGTACTGTACTGAACCGGGTTAGAATCGAAGAGCACTTTCAAGAAAAAAGGGTCTTTGCTTACCCACCGTCTCATTTGCCTTCGATATGTTATGTGCGTGTTAAATTTCCCAGGCCCCCTTTCCTCATTATGTCTCTTTGTGGTTCTATGTATAGGAGTACCTTTTGTTACCATTTTCCTTACGACTTCCTCGTTGTTTATCTTTACCTAACCTTGTTTCGAGCGCCATCCTAAGCTAAGGATCTCCCCAAATTTGCATCACAGGCACCGGTACAGTAGTGTTTTGTTGAGCTTATTTCAAATTACCATCAAGAACATTTTAATCGGGTACTCAGCATACCCAACCCCTACTCTAACCATAAAACTCTGACTTTACCCCCCATGCACACACACTTTTCATCGGTTAATTCGAATGATTCATTAAACATTTCAGTGATTAAATTGTCACTAATGTTTGGGAAGTGTCTGAAAACCATACTACAGCTTGACCCAAGACTTGTGAGTGAAATTGGCTAGATGGAACTGTTGGGGTCCGTCGATAGCATGAAGTCACAAGCCATCGTGGCCGGGGGCTTGAGCGTGCTGGCCTTGTTCAATTTGTTGATCACGGTAGATAACATGCTCTCTCCCAGAAACTGTAACTAATGTCTGCTCAGCATAGTTTCAGTATAAACCACAGGTAGGCTCTGTGGGTCTTGAATAAGCACAAATGCGCCTGAGCAAGCGTCTGCATTAGGGATTGGCTAACCTCCCCAGTAGACGGGTATCCTTGAATACGGGTGGCCAGCTATATATACATACATACATACATACAATGTCCATTGACTTGTCATGCGACACCCGTTAGAATCAGCTCTGGGGAAATAGTGACCACCCAAAACAAAAACATAACACTATGAAAGTATAAAATATATATTTTTACAGTAAAATTACCAGCAATACAATTTTATCTGCAGTTGAAGGTATACAATTACATTCAAAATATATTGAATTCTGTTCGAAATCTTTAGATTTCGGTATTAAATGACCCATAAAATTCGATATGCCGTTAAACAAGGCAATAAACATAAACAAACTTTCACAAAATATATTGACGAATGCAAATGATTACAATCAAAGTAGTTACTGAATGAAATAACGGATTAAAATTTACTTGACATGAAAAAAATTCGGCATGAAATGACTCTTGTTTGACTTATTTTGACTGGTAATCACCAAAAGGCAATAGAATACATTATCGAGGAAGGAGATATATGCCTA
>CAHIKZ030000509.1:677500-848828 GCA_903632075.3 Acanthosepion pharaonis | reverse complement strand
CATTGCAAAACTTTGTACCAATTTTCATTGTTAATATAAAATGACTTGTCACTGGTATTTATTCTGGTGCTGATTTATGGTTTGTTCTAGATTGAAACCTTGCATCATTCAGGTGCGAGTTAAATGTTGATGTTTTGTCCACAAATGAATATATTGAAGATGCAAAGTTGCACTTTTACCATGAATTTCAGAAAGGAGTAAAAGTGTCTGAACTGCAACAAAATATTCAGGTTTTTATTTTGGATGAGGCTCCAGCTCTGACACTGATCTCATAAGCAACCAATCAAAGTGTTTTCACTGGTTGGTAAGCAATGGTTGAAATAGACTTTAAAAGGCTTCAATTATAACCATTTTTTATATCAACACATTCAGTTCAAGTGAATTGTGATCTTTGGAATTGAGAACCTTTTTTAAAACTTAGCTTTTAAAAATAAAAAGAAACACTTATGCTTAAAGTCTCTGATAAAAACTGAAGGGCAACCTTGTTGGATAAACATGCAGTGCAGAAGTATTTAAATGAAAAGAAAATGACTAGAATCAATATACAGGGATTTCTGACTAATGTTTGTCAAAGAAGAATGATATATACTTGTAATAAAAGATGCTTTTACAGTGTTTCTCCTCAAAATCAGATTTCCCCACTGATCACCAGTTTGGTTATTGAAAATGTTTGTTCAGAATTTGAACTATCATGAAATATAGCTAATTACAATGTCAATAAAACTAATGATTAAAATCTTAGCCCTGATAAAGTCTTGAAGCATTGAAAAAAAAACACCAATTCTTTGTTGGAAGACTAGAGATTTTCCATCTTGGTCTTTTTACATCTTTCTTTTCCCAGTCTCCATTCTTTAATATTTAGTCAAACTCGTACTGTTTGACTTTATATTGTTTATTGAAAGTCATTTTTCATTGATTGTAAGACAAGATAAATTTCTGAATTCAAGGTATGTAGGGATTAAATATGTGTTTTTTTACAATGACATGCAAAGCAATGAAATTCCCATCTTAGAAGTTACAAGTATAGGGACATATGTTTTGTTCTTTGCATATTGGAATTTGACATTTTAGCACTCATAAATTTGTTTTGTATATTACTTCAGACAGAAGCATTAACAAAAGACATTGTTACAGATCTTACACTCTTGGAATTTAGTACAAATGTGCAGAAAATTTTTTCTCAACATGTTTCTTTATCAAAGATTTCTTTAAAAATAAAACCTGTTGTAACTAAGACAAAATATAGCAGCTACTGATGCTATTGTCTCAACAGTGATTATAAACTTGGTAGATGGATAAATTATTGTCTTGTATCTTATATCCCATCATTAACCTGTGAAATGACAAGGTCAAGATGACAAAAGATTGAACCTGATTTAGAATTTGCAAATGAGATTGCTGCAGCTTATAACAAAATTCTATTTCTCCTAACAATAATCAGATCAGTTTTCACTCTCAAAGGTCAGTATTGTATGGTAAACCTACTTAAATGTATCACCTGACAATAGAAAATATGTAAATAAGACAGGAAATTTAAACCTATCAGAATTGAGATAGGACTTAGTTTGATGAAAAAGGAATGGGTTTTAAATGATTCTTCATCTTAATGAAGTGACATATGATATGAGACAAATTCCTGACTACAAAAGCACAAACATTTGAAAAGTGAATGGTCCTTTTTTTAAGTTTCACTGGTTTATCATCTTTAAAAATAAACTGACACTGACAGTGTTGACTGTGGGTCATCATAATAAGAGCCCAACATAAAAATAGATTTTATACACAAAATGATGTTGAAACCAAATTAAAAAAAGATGCTTACTATTTTTAAAGATTGTCAAACTACAAAACAAGAGAAATAGTTACACAAATGATTTTTTTCAGTTTTTAAGACAAAAGTAAGAGACATTTGTTGATAGCTTCAGAAAAATCCTGAATGTTTTCCAAAAGCCAGACAAAATTTTTCTTTTTTGTAATGGTGGCTTGTTGCAAAATGAACTCGACATTTCCTAATTAAGTTACTGTCATTTGAAATACATTATACCAGGTGAAAACATATAATGTTCATTTATAAAAAAAAAATATAAAAAATTAGAAATCGATGTCTAGGTGGGAAGAGAAAACCCATATATGTTGAATGAATTTCTTCTAGTTTAAATTTAGTTATGAGTTTTTTGCATGCCTTGGGGAGCTGAAGTCATTTTCAGATCATCTTTGGACAGAAGCTTAGGCCAACTGAATACATCTAATATTTAGAATACTGGTTATCATATTTTAAAAAGTATAAACAAGTCTGTCTGGTTGGAAAATATCTATTCCTAAACGCTTAAGAGAAGTATCTATAAAGATAGACATGTCTACATTATAGTTACAAGTTTTACTAAATGTTCTTGATTTTATGATAAATATTCTCTTCCTCTCATACCTTTAGAGAGTTTAACTGTAATATCATTTTAGTATTTACTTTAACAATAATTTTCTTCTTAAACTGAAATCTTAGGCCAATCAAGAAATAGCCATTAATTAAAAATAGTAAAAAAAAATCCCTAGACATAAAAGATAAAAAATGTTGTTGTCTTAAAGAATTTGCTAAAATTGTTAATTTAAAAAATAAAGTAAAATAGATCTTATTAAATTCAGCTTAAATTTAGCTTCTTTTTGAAAAGAATTTAAATGAAATTGGATTATTATTTACTTAATTTGTTTATTTTTTTGTTGCTATTTTTGGCGACGGGTGGGGAGGCTGATTATCTTATTTGTTTAGTTTAAAATACGTTACATTATCTGTGTTCTATACAGATGTATTTTATTATGTATTTTGGTGTGATTTGGTTTTTGTTTGTAATTATCCATATACTGTGAATTTCCACATAAGGCGACCGTGATAAAATAAGACCCAAAATCTATGTAAATTTTCATGATATCTGATACCTGCAGTGCAGTATAAAATGATTGACAAGGACCCATATGACAAAACTGTAAATGATGATGTTTATGACGGGCTCTTTGTGTCAGATAGTGATGATCATAATAATTTTAAAGGGTTTTGATTATGCATGTTGATGTCTCATGTTTTTTATATTCTGTGATGAGAAATAAAGATTTTATGGCATCTTCAATGTTTTGTTGCTTAACACTGCCTAAAAATATATAAATTATGTTACTGAAAAATACAGATTGTATGTTATCGTAAATGTTGTTATTTAACACTACTATGAGAAATAATGATTGGTGGGAATGCATCCATAGATTTACAGATCAAGAATAAAATATTTGTTTACATTACTTTTGCATGTTGCTCAGCAGAACTTTTGCAATTTGTTGTGTAGTTGACTCTTGAATATTGCATTTTAATATGAAATCAAGAATTAAAATTAGTTTTATTATATTTATAACTGTATACGGCATTATAAAACAAAGTGTTTCAACTAGAAATATTTACATTGGTAGTTACCATACCGAGGCAGTTGGTAGCCTACATCGATCTATGGTGCAAACATACTAGCCTACTTACCAGTGCTGATACACCACAGGATTTTTGTAACTGTTGTATTAGTTGACCACCCCCTATTTTTTTTTTGGCGGGGGGTAATTTTTATATTTAAAGGTTGCCTTATATATGGAAATATGCAGTATGTTTAGAAAGAGTTGTGCTGTTTGCATATTTACTATTTGGAAAAGAAAGTTTTGTGTGCATAGTTTCTTTGTTTCTGGTGTCCTTCAGTTGCTCCTTTGTATATTTATTCTTCATTATCTATTGAGATTTTACAGCAGCTTGGTATATTGTTTTGCATGCAATTGCCATTTAAAGGACATTCATATTTTGCATTGCAGTTAGAGGCTAGTTTTATTTGTGCAGGTGGTCTGTTGGTTATTTTTCTGTTGCGCATTTTTATTATTTGTGTCATATTCCCCTGTGCAACTGTATCTGATTTTTACTGTTTCTATTGAATATCTTGTGAAGAGTGCTTGATGTGAAGAAGTTTTTGTGTATGAGTTTGATGAATATTTTTCCTAGGTTTGTTTTTATTTTTTGTTGCATTTCTAACCCTAACTTCAGGCATTACTTAATTGAATAAGCAAATTTAAATAAACATTCAGTTGTATGTAAAAGTATTCAACTCTCAGATGATTTTGTTAATTTTTCCTATTATTCAAAATTTGATTTCATAGCATTTATCTACTCCATTAGTAAAGCAGTTTAATGTGTGAATTGATAATATATAAAAAAAAGTTACAAATTATTTTATTCCTATAATATTAATACTTTATCCTACTGGCTTTTCATAGATATTTGATCCTCTAGATACTTAATTGAGGTTCTTTCATGACTTATAAACATGTTTATAAAAATACTCAGTAATATTCAATAAGTCTTCTATGTATCTTTTCAATTCTAGTCATAAATGTTCAAGTGAATTTAGTCCAAGCAATTGAGATGACCCTAATCTTATTCTTCTTTGACCATTCTGAAGTGGGTGTAGATATCTTTGGGTCATTGTCTTGTTGGAAGATGAATTGTCTTCCAAATCAGAACTTGATAGCATAGAGTAAAAGAATTTTTGAAAGAAGACTAATATTTTAGCAAATGCATTTCCCCCTACCTCAGTCCTGATAAGTCTTCTGAGACCTTCAGTCTTAATGCAGACTCATAAAATTAGGTACCCTCCTATTTTCAATGAAAAAACAGCGTAAGCATGATGAAAAAAGACCCCAAACTTAATAAAAACAAAGTTTTATTGTCAAAATGTTTGTTATTATTAAGAGGAAAGACCAAAGTAATTTTTTATTATTCTATTAAATTTTTCAGTCTTTTCTAGCACATTTGAAAATTTTGGTTAAAAAATCTTCTTTTTTTTTTTTTTTGCATTAGCAGTTGATGTAATATTTACTATTAGTGTTTTAGCACCTTTTTTTCTGGTAAAAAACACGTTGATTTGGAAATTCTTGCAGGATTAAAATAATTGTCAGATTTTAATGAAGCTTTCAGGACTTATTCACAAATGAATGAAATTATTTTTGAATCTTGGTAAAAGATTTTTTATATATATATATATTACCCCACCACCTACTCAATTTCATGAAATTTCAAGAAATGAAATTTTCATCACAAAATTTGTTTTATTAGTTAAAGCAGGACTTCTTGGAGAATGTAAACCATCTTTTTTTTCAAACTGCTACTCATTTCCCAAAAATCTGATCCAAATTATAAAATAAAAAAATGTAATAAAATTGACATTATTTAATTAGAAAAGCTTTTAATTGCTTTTATAAATAAAATTTATTGAGGACACTATTGTCTTAAGAAAAAATATTTTTTCGATGAATAAGGAATTTTTACAAGAAATGTTTTTTCTTATTTTAATTATAATAATTTTAAAAACAGCTTTTAAAATTCTACTTTAGTTTATTCTTGTTAGGTGATATTGTTATTAAGTGAAAACTACATTTACTAATCAAAAATTGAAAAGCTTAATACAAATCATTTTGCAACAAGATTTTTAAAATAATTTTTAATTTTTTTTATGTATACAAAATATTACATAACATGCCCATTTTTTAAAAAATTGTTGACCACACACGACATCAGTAAATTTAAAATCAACATTCTTAAAATTAGATTAGTTAGATTATTTTTCAATATTTTAAAGATTACTTAGTACTTAAAAATCATATGAAAAAGGTGTTCACATCATTTTCTTAAATTGTTTTACAGATTAAGTCTCCATAGAACAACACTCATTATGACATGATCTGTCATCACTGTGTCAATTATGTAAAACATGGCAATGTCAGTTAAAAACACAGCCATAGTTTGTTTTAAAAATACATTTGTGTATTATTTTAAACTTAAAGTAAATAAGATTTTTTTTCAAATCAGATTAATTATACTTTAAATCAGTTAATATTCTTCAAATAAAGTTTCAGAAAAGTATATTTTTGGAAGATTTTTAATACAGAGAATTATATTGTGATGAAAGATGACTAAAAAGGGCACTAATCAGCTATTTTAGTAAAAAAAGATTGATTCCAATCAATATAATTTCTGTTTGAAATGCACTGAAATATTTTGCTTATTGGAAATAGTAGATTTAATCCTTTAGTATTCAATTAAAGTTAAAATAAAAGCTAAAAGAAAGCTTACTCATTTATAAAAATTCTTAGGTATAGCAAATTAGTGGAGGTACTTACTTACATAAAATGGTGTATCTGCCATCAGGTTTCACTTTTAAGATGTTCAGTTTTATGTTTTACTCTCTGTACTTTTTCCTTTCTAAATGTTGTTTATATTTTAAAAGTTCAATTTTGGTTTCATCTCACCAAATAACTTCATTCCAGGAATCATTCAAGTGATTGTTTTTTTCTTTTAAAGATTTTCATTCCAAACCACTAGCACACAAGCAGTTGCAGGGAATGAGAGCAAGATTAAAGAAGCTTGAAAGAAGAAAGGATGAAGGAAAGGACAGGGAATAGATCAAGACATCTGGAGATGTCAATTGACATTGCATTTGAATAGTTACAGATTATAGCTATCAGGGAAGCAAGTAAGAGGAAGGGAGTTATTGCAGTAGAAGAGACAGCTACACTTAACCATTTTGACAGTGAAAGGGTGGGACAAAGATGCCAACCTAGTGGCACATTTAAATTCATGCAGTTTGGGAACTAGTGAAAATAGCTTGTCAGAGCATTTACTCTGAAAGCATTTGTAGAAAAAGACAGAGCGAGGCAACAGTACATCTGTGAGAGAGCAAATATAAATGAGATGCCAGATCAGGGCGAACCACATTGCATATCCCTCTCTGGATTTGTTTGTTGTCATGTTGGGTAATGTTGGTAGTGAAAATGAGAAGGCCTGAAGTAAAAGAAGCAGATGGTCATCTAATGAGACAAGTTCAGAAAGGAGCTGGTGCGGCCTGCAACATAATGTGGCCTTAGGGTTGCCCACCAGATGTGCATGCAGGGACACCCTGCCATGCGCGACATGGCACTACAGGCACCCTGATATTATACAACTGTACAGGCATCCCAATATTATACAACTGTAGAAAGCTGTCAATCTGGTACCCTTAGAATGAAGAGGCATTGCCACAGGCTGCACACATCACAAGAGAATCATGAAAATAATACTACGGAGGCCAGAGAGAAGGAAAGGACAAGTACCAGGAACACCTTCCTAAACAAGAAACAAGAGGTGAACCTCTGCGCTTGTTCAAGAGAAGCAGCAGGAGTATTGACCAGGCCATAGGAATGTTTACTAAAAATGAAATTAGCCTTTGTATTTGTTTTCTTCAATACTGTATTTTTTTTTTTGAGTGCAACATGTTTGTGAAATGCTTGTCAATTCAATGTTCAACAAATTGCAGAAATTTTGCATCTGTTCTTGTCTTCAGATGTGTTTGGATATATTAAACCTTGTTTTTCCGAGATTGATGAGCCTCAATGGCCTTTTTTTCAAATTCTTTGAGTGATCTTTGATTTTTGTCATGATTTAAAACTGAAATGTTTAATTTCTAAAATAAATCTAAATCCAACTTCTAAAGTGATGTCGATCCTTGCAACATGCAGTAGTTATGAGACTGGCTTAATTTTAGATTTTAAGACCAAAATTACTAACAAATTTTTATTGCTTTTCACTGGGTTGGAGTCAAATATTTAAGAAAATGTGATTGCAAACTGTAGAAATAAAATAATAATTACTATTAATTCTCTCTTATTGATTATCTATTTCATTTTAAACTATTTGAGCAAATAAATATCATCAAATTTGAAATGATTAATCAGATATATATATATATATATATATATATATACACACACACATATATGAGGTGTCAAATTGGACACAAAAATAGGTTAACAGAGCAGGCATTTTGACCACTCTGTTGTAGGGTCCTAGACAGAGACAAAACTAAGAGATGACAAATAAACATGTTACAAACTATTTGTATACTAAAAGCTCAATATCTGTATTATATATTATCTACTAGGCAATATCACGCTTCAGATTTAACTAATTTGCATATTGATTTTAAAAAGTTTCATTAATTAACTGTCCTTCATTATTGTTCTTTTATTTGAGGATTGTTTTGATTTTCATATTAAAAATAGTTCTGTTTAGAAATATCATCTTATATAGCGCAGAAAAGTGTTTGAAATTTGCATTTTACTTGGCTTTCAATAAGTTAGCATCTATTTGTAAAACTTTCCTTAACTATAACAAGCCAATTTATGAATGAAATTTTTGTTTCAAAGATTTCAAGTAGTGAATATATCTTACCTTGTGAAGTGACAGTGAGTGGGTGAAGCCTGAAAGTATATGTTAAAATATAGTTTTAAAGAATGCTATAATTATAGGTTAAAGTACTCAATATCAGGGATAGAGCATATGTAGATATAAAAGTGGACATTTAAGTCAACACACAGATGCATCAGTTCCTTGGCCTGACAATTGCATTTAGCATGAAACAGACTGTCACCTCCAGGTGTTGACCTCAATGTTCACCTTTTTATATATATATATATATATATATATATGGGTATATCTTTTATATATAGGTATATATATATATATTGGCAAAATATATATAACTCAGAATATATATCAAGGCCAACAAATTGATTTTAAAGTAAATATACTGACGTGTATAAATTTGCTTATTTATATTTTTATTTACTAGTGTACCTTGAAAATTACCATTATCTTTCATTACATCCAATGAAGACACACACACACATCCCCTTGTAGGTATACTAATGTATATTTTTGTTGCTGAAAAGTGTTATGTTTTTATTTTAATATAAGCAGCTGATATGATATATGGATCTGAAAAATATCACATTAGCTACTGACTGATTTAAGAATGTTTTTCAATTGGAAAAGTTGCCATCTTCATCCTCAATCAACTACCAACCTACATGCCATTTCTATCATCAAGATCAGATCAATATAGTTAGCTGTTTATTCAAAATAATTCCTCCTCCTCAGATAAAAAGTCAAAATTGCATCATTCATAATATTTAGTTGAAATGAACAATAACAAAATGTTCAATATAAAAATCTCATCATGAAAAAAAAATTATTCAAATACTGTTCATTTTTGCTGAATACACTGTAAAAACTTTTACAAACATTTATATAATCATTTTTTAATATTAAACTTGATTTAAAATCTGAAAACATTTTTGATATAATTAACTTTATTTACATCCAATGAATTATGCAAAAGTCTGTCACCAGATTCTGTCCACTTTGATTGGCCAAAATAAAGAAGATGATTGTGTCCATGGATATCCAGAATGGACAGTGGAAAATACGCCTGTGTACACATGTTGGTCACATGCCCTGCACAGCAATCCCCCCTTTATTTAAAAGGATGTCTTTTCTGCTAGAAGCTTTGATTAAGAAAGTATAAATTTTTTTTTTTAGATTCTGTCTCAAAACAATGTGTGTAGAGAAAGACTGGTTTTTTTTGGGTTAAAAAATTTAAAGTAATAAAGAAGCAGCTTGACATAAAAAGAAAAATCCTATTGAATAGAGAATATTTCCATCTGAATGATCTGAAAAAAAAAAAATAAATAAAACAAAACAAATTTGCTTTCACTGACTTGTATTAAAAATCCATTGTAAAGAGAATGTTTTTATGCAGATAATAACTTGGAGATGAGAGTCAAAAGCTACATTGGCATCTTCAAAAATCCTTTCAAATCAAGAAAGTCTACCAACCAAATGGCACATTATGAAACTGACGCATGGGTTATTTAGCACATTTCTTTATCATCAAGATCAGATCAATATAGTTAGCTGTTTATTCAAAATAAAGATTCTGAGAAAAATAATTATTCAGATAAAAAAGAACAGAAAGGTAACAAAATGCATTGCATTTCATATTTTTCAAGATCAAATTTAGAAAATAAAATGAACAATAACAAAATGTTCAATATAAAAATCTCATGAAAATGAAAAAAAACATTCAAATACTGTTTTGCATTTTTGCTGAATACACTGTAAAAAATTTCTTTTTACAAACATTTATATAATCATTTTTTAATATTAAACTTGATACAGTACTTGTAAAATCTGAAAACACTACTCTCCCCGACCTGCCCATGATATAATTAACTTCCATAAACTCATCCAATGAATTATGCAAAAGTCTGTCACCAGATTCTGTCCACTTTGATTGGCCAAAATAAAGAAGATGATTGTGTCCATGGATATCCAGAATGGACAGTGGAAAATACGCCTGTGTGTACAGAAAAGCTGGGCCACGTGGAAGCTGTCCAAAACGGCAAATTTATGTTGGTCATAACATTATGCCCTGCCTTAATTAGCAATCACCCCCCTTTATTTAAAAGGATGTCTTTTCTGCAGAAGAGCTTTGATTAAGAAAGTCTAAAAATAAATCTTGCTTTTTCTTTTCTGAAACAGGTTCTGTCAGCAAAAGCAATGTGTGTAGATCTTGAAAATGGTCAAAGAGAAGACAACAGTGTGCGAGATAAGCAAAGGTTTAAAAGAGAAGGAAAGGTCTGATCCGCTAGGTCTGATGGGTTAAAAAAACAAAGGTGAGGCGGTGCTTTTTGCTTTTGCATCAGTCACTGTATCCAAGTTAATCCAAAAGAAGTGGTCACTTGCTTGGACATAAAAAGAAAAAATCCTATTGAATAGGAGAATGTTGTTATTTCCATCTGAATGGAATTGGATGATAAAAAAAATAAAAATAAACAAAAACAAATTTGCCATTCACCCTGAAGCCCGCACTTGTATTCTCCCCAAAAATCCATTGTAAAGAGAAGAAAAGGAAGCGGATTTCTCTAATGCTATGCAGATAATAACTCTGTGAGATGAGAGTCAAAAGCTACATTGGCAGTGAACTGTCTTTGTGGTAAGAAAAATGGGGCCAGGTGCGGACTAAAGCCACCAGCGTCAATTCGGCGATGAACATTAGTGAATTTAGAAAGTCTTCAAACAAAGCAGAGATTGTTTTAGAGTCCAAATGGCATAAAAAGCCATTATGAAACCTGACGCCCGCTCGATTTAATCTTATTTAGCACCAATGTATTTCGCCAATCTATATTCCAATGCCCAAGGGGAAAAAGAATGCGGAAAAATGAGTTTATTTATCCATCCAGGTTTTGCGATTCCCAATGCAGCCACTGTCATCCGTCAGTCTTTTTCTTGTAAGCGGAGATATTAACATCTTATATCGCAGCAAGGTTAATCTTATCATTGCATGCATACACAAAATTATTTAACTTACTGTATTCTCTTTTGAAAGACTTTAAACCAACCCACTGGACGGAACTGAATAACCCGTAGAAGATTGAAGAAAGGCGATGAAATCCGCACATAGTCAAGAACTTTTTTGATCATTTCACCGCAAGCAAGGGGTTAATATGAGTGAAAGATTCTGAGAAAAAATAATTATTAAAGTAGAGAAAACAATAAAAGAACAGAAGGTAACAAATGCCATTGCATTTCAATTTTTCAAGATCAAAGTTGACTGGAAAGCAAGAAGCCAGAATAGACAGGCACATCTAGCAATTTGAGACAGGGAGATGGGTGGATTCATGCCTTTCTTAGGATCATTGAAATCATGTTTCATGGGTTCTTCCTGAATTTGAACCTAATCTGCCAATTTCTTTTGTAATATATATATGATGGACTCTTGTTGATTTCGACACATGAAGATCCAACAACATCATTCAGTTTTCCTGGTTGTGTCATATGCAATTTCTTTTGACCTATATGCATACAAATCCACATATTTTCTTGGTGCAACAGTGACCTGCATACAATCTTTCTGGGGACATAGCAACAGGGATATTTGCTGACGTTTTTTGTTGTTGTCTCTCATCTCTTAGCCGGTCAGTATGACTGATTTCAATATTTTTGATACCACTCTGGTACAAATATCTACAGTTATTTTTAGGCAAGGCAATTCACTCAAAGTTAGTATGAGGCATATTGACAACTGAAAGGTTACTCTTTAGCTTGTTTTTATACCTGATCCATGGCTGTCCAACAGCCTTTTGTCTACTGTCAAGCTGGCTATGCATGAAGACCTTAGGTATTCTGTTGTCATTCATCTTTTCAACATGACCAGCCCAGCAATGTTGTGACTACATCAGGAAAGTCTCAATTCCACCAATGTTGCATTTTGCCAGAAGATCAACATTGGACACCCTATTGTCAAAATTATAGCTACAGATCGTGCGGAGACAACTTTTGTGGAAAACATCTAGCTGATTGATATAGGACCGATATGGAATCCATGATGCATAATCTGGCAACTCTGAATTTGAGCTCAATGAAAATCATTCTCTGTGCCTAACTTTTCTAGGGCTTTTGAATAACCTATGAATCATTGAAATCAGACTAGTGGGAGTGGAGGAGCACATACATACACACACATTGTACTTATATATACACACAAAGGTCTATCTGAAAAATAATGGGGCTAGTGTCACAAGAACTTATTTCAATTCCAAACCACAAAGTTATACCCCTCTGACTTTTTTCCATCTTTCTCTGCCATGCTTCTATGCACTGCTAGAAGGATTCTTCTTGGATGCCCATCAGCTGTGTCATTATGGCCATGTTTGTGGCCTCTATGCCTTGAAAATTCCTTTGAACTTAGGGAAAAGAAAAAAAGTCACATAGAGTATGATCAGGTAAACTCAGAGATTGTTCCAGTATGAAAATCTTTATGACCAGGAACAGCTAGATGATCAGGGCATTGAGCACATGCATTATCATGGTGAAACAGCAACAATTTGTCCTGCTACAACTCTCATCTCATGTACTGATTGAAGTAAACTGCAGGATCTCTTTGTAGACTTGCTGATTGATCATCTCATCCTGTGGCAAGAACTCACTGTGGACGATACCTCAGATGAAAGAACAGATAAGTTACTTTTCAGACAGACCTTTATATATATATATATATATATTATGTACTGGGTACGATGGGTAAATTTTTGCCATTTTATATTTTTAATTTTGCATTGTTTTTGATTTTGACGACTGCACAGTATAGTAGGGTCACAATCTGTGAGAAAAAGAGCACCTTGATGCAATTCATTCTGCCAGAAATTTGGAAACATCATGTACTGCTAGGCATTCATGCCAGAAGCTTCAAAATTAACATTTCAGAGTGTTTGGATGTCAATCTGAGGACAGTGAAGAGCATTCAGAAAGAGTTGGATGAATCTAATGGTGATTACAAAGGTATGGCAGATTGGAAATTAACTCTGATCGTTCTGATAAGAAAAGAACTCCGAATTTGTTGGGGAGGGCCTCAGACTCAATACTGAGGCCTATATCAAGTGCTTTGAGGAGGTAGTGCTACCCTGCGCCAAGAGAGTGGCTGCTTGAACACCCTATGCCTAACCACAGGACTCTGTACCATGCCACTTAAGCAAGAGAACCTAGTCATAGCTGCGACCATATCACCCCTTACATTTGGCCACATAACTCACCAGACTGCACCCCCCCTTGATTTTTATGTGTGGGGCACACTTGAATGAGAGACCAACAAAACTCCTTGGAAAACCAAACATGAACTGAATGCAAGGATTATGGCAGCATTCACCAACTTAAACAAGGAGACCATTCTGAAGAGATGCAGGAGATTCTAAAGTTGTCTGGAGGCTGTGCTTGAAGCCAATTGCAGTTTTATTGAATAAATTTACTCTTTGGTATTTCAAGATGTGTGTAATTTTGCTAAATATATTTGTTAAAATGAGATGTCAGTGTTATTTTCATTTTTGCATAATTTAGAAGACAATTTATCCATCGCTCCTTATATACATTTTTTTGCTCACCAGTAGCACAACTCGGAGTTGCACAACAAAATCATCAGGTGATGATTGAAAACTGAGGAAAAAAAATGTATATTTATTATTATAGCTCTGTTATTTTACATCGAACACTATTTTATTAGCACCAGCACTCAGTGTTTGAGCATGTCAGGGCTCCATACTGGTCTTGAAATCAGTGTTTACCTTTGCCTTGCCAACTAAGGCGAGACAACTCAGTCTGTCTTACCATTTAACTCATAGAGGAGAGATGGAGTCGTAGGGTATTTTGTTACAAGTAAATGACACAAATTTGGCCAGAATTTGAACTTGTCTTGCTGAATACCCTTTCTGAGCCATTAACTGTTACACTATCAATACAAATATATAAGTCCATATAGACAAGGTACTGCTTGGCTTGACCAAGAAAAATGACCAAGAGGCATAAAACATAGCAGTTCAGCATATTTTGTATATTTTTTTTCAAGTTTCTTTCAAACTTTTCTACTAAAATGTCAGATATTTGATCATTGAAATACTTTTGGTGGAGGTGGGGGATGACAATGTTTTTGCTGTTTACTTTTGTTTTGTGCTTGGAATAATTCTGTGGAATAAAATTCTAATATTCGGGAGATATAATGACAAAAAAAAAATATTGACTTATTGGGGATCAATAACTTCCATTCAATCAAAGTTTGTCAATTTTATTTGTCTACTAATTATCTTGACTTTTTCAATATTAATATTTATAGAGTTTCATTAAAAATCATAAAACATTTTTAGAAAGATATTTGATGAAAATTTCAGATCCATGTCAAATTTAAAGTAAAAGAAATCATTTTAGAAAGCAAATTAACATTTCCCAAAATGGTAAGCATTATTTCTGAAAGACTTTTCAAAAGAATTACAATCAATTGTAAGGGGTTTCAATAAATTTCTTTGACATTTTTTCACCTCAAAGGATATTTATAATTCTCCATGTAATGTTAAGTAAAATCGCCAGTTCTGAGTTGATTTTTTTCTGAAGTCTTTTTTATTTATGAAAATAATTCAAAGAAAGAAACCACTTTATGTTCAATGCATTTTGAATTAAGCTAAAAGTATGTTTTCTCCATTAGTAATTTAAAATCTTGTTAAAATTTTTACAGACATGAGAAAATATTTCAGTACATGTTAACTATTATGGTCCCATGAGGAAAGAACCAACAACATCTGTAATAAACTGAGAATAACACATAATAATAATTACTTACATAATGAACGTGTATTAAATTTCTCAAATGTTAATATGTCATTCTCGAAACAATTTCCATGGATGAGTGTTGATTTGCTCTTTCTCCTTCTCCCTTTACATATTTCCCTTCTCTTTCTTTTAGTTTTTCTCACTCTCTCTCCATTTCCATTACTCTTTCTCAATCTCTCTTCGTTTACATTACTCTTTCACACTCACTTTCTTTCCATTATTCTTTCTCACTCTCTCTCCTTCCATTATTTTTTCTCATTCTCTCTTTTCTTTCATTATTCTTTCTCATTCTCTCTCCCGCGTTTGTTCTTTCTCACTCTCTATCTCTTTCTGTTGTTCTTTCTCACTCTCTATCTCTTTCTGTTGTTCTTTCTCACTCTCTATCTCTTTCTGTTGTTCTTTCTCACTCTCTATCTCTTTCTGCTGTTCTTTCTCACTCTCTATCTCTTTCTGCTGTTCTTTCTCACTCTCTATCTCTTTCTGTTGTTTTTTCTCACTCTCTATCTCTTTCTGTTGTTCTTTCTCACTCTCTATCTCTTTCTGCTGTTCTTTCTCCTCTCTATCTCTTTCTGCTGTTCTTTCACTCTCTATCTCTTTCTGCTGTTCTTTCTCACTCTCTATCTCTTTCTGCTGTTCTTTCTCACTCTCTATCTCTTTCTGCTGTTCTTTCTCACTCTCTATCTCTTTCTGTTGTTCTTTCTCTATCTCTATCTCTTTCTGTTGTTCTTTCTCTATCTCTATCTCTTTCTGTTGTTCTTTCTCTATCTCTATCTCTTTCTGTTGTTCTTTCTCACTCTCTATCTCTTTCTGTTGTTCTTTCTTACTCTCTATCTCTTTCTCACTCTCTATCTCTTTCTCACTCTCTATCTCTCCCTCTCCTTTGTTCAGTCTTACTTACACACTCTCTGTTTCTGTATTGTTTTGAGGAAAAGGCTTTGCCTCCATAAAAACAATATTAACTTTTTTGAAATTGTATCTCTCCTCAAAATTTATTTCAAGTAGGTACAACCCCAAAAGAACCAGTGTGATACCAAGGTGGCTACCTATGATGCTCTGAAATTATTTGTAACAATCTTAGAAGAAATAAACAAAAATACACAAAATTAGCAATTACAAAATATGTATTCTGTTATTAGAACTCAAGCTGAAACTTCACAATCATATATATATATATATATATATATATATATAGTTCTTTTGAAGAAATCTTTGGAATTGAAGGAGAATGGTTTGAGCCCACAGATAATCTGGAAGATTGTAGGTTCTGCACATACTCCTAATAGTCATAGAGATAGGTGTGACTTACGTTTAGAAGAAAAGATTAGAATAATAAAATACAATAATCAAAGCCAACTATTAAATCAGAGGAATGAATTAATGTTAACTGTTGACATAAAAACAAATTCAAATTTCCATAATATAGGTTTACCTTAATTAGTTACTATATTTCCATAATATTCTCTCCCCTATATCTCTTCAAATGTTGAATGTATAACTAATTCTAATCTTTACATTTCCCCTCTCTATAACCTCTTTACCTATATTAATTATAATTTATAAACTTTACCTTACTCTAAGATCTCGCCAACTCTCTTTCCATTAATCCCTTACACCCTTTTATCTTTATATTTTAAAGTTATTTTAAACTCCTTTTTATTCCTCTTTTAATTTTAAATTAATATTTCATTCTTCTTATAACCCCAAATTAATGTCATAAGCTTAATATTCAGATTTAATTTTATAACTTCTTCCCTTTAAGACAAATAACTTCCACCCGCCCCTGATTCATGACTCATGCCTTTTGTCTGACTGAAACATTGAAATGGATAAATTCTGCATTAGTTTTTTTACTTTTTTTTTAGGTTTCACAGTTAAATTTCTATTTCCGACATAAATTCAGTTCACGCTAGGGTTGATAAGACAGACGACCAATATCTTTGTCTGCCAAAATAGGATATTTCCCATATGTAGTGATTTGGGATTTTATTGTTTATTAGTTATTTGCTCTGTAATAATAAATACACTGAGGTCTTTTTGTGAATCAGTTTTAATATTTTATATAATTAGGATCCAGTTGGATTATATACCAATGAATTTGTTACCTTTACTATATATATATATATATAATATATATATATGGATGTTTGTGTGTTTATATATATATATATATATATATATATATATATATATATACACACACACACACACACATCCAGATATATTGCATATATTTATTACTTGTTAAAATTGAATATGTTGCATTTTCACATTATGTATATATATAAATTCACCAGTAATATATTTCCTAGCCCTCACTAAATCATCACTGATAATCATCAGGCATAGCATTGAAACATGCAAATGGATAAAGTAAGAAAGAAACATATATATAAAAAGTAGAAATCAGAAGATAAAAATATAATCAAGAATAGCAATAATGCATAAGACTAGATTATTTTTCCTTTGTTTAATTGCTAAGTCCCTTCAGGAAATCAGCAGTTATGATTCTCCACAGCTTTCTTTATTTTTGATATCTGTAATCTAATCTATGCATTGATATGATTTTAGATTTTACCTGGAAAAGATAGTGGATATTTCATTATTCCCTTCCACCAGAGTACTTTACCCAAAACATTTATGTCATATATATATATATATATATATATATATATATATATGAATTATGATCAGGAAGTTGACAGATTTTGCTTTGATTTTTGTGAATAATAATGTTTATTCATCAGTGTTATGTGTTGTTCTTTCAAATGTCATTTTTTTGCCTGCAGCTGATTGGCACTTTTCCCAATGTCTCTGCTGTCATTTTCAGAAGCAATGCTCCAAGTCTTCAGCTGTTATGTAAATTGCAGGTTGCAATGTCATCAGTTTCCTTTCTTTAGATTTAATTTTTGGAACCAAAGGAATCACACATGGGACAAAATTAGGGTTTCTGCTTTTATCAAACTTTTTCCATCAAAAATTATTGACTGGAAGGAGAAGTATGCTTCTTTTGCTTTTTGTCCATCTTTATCATAACAGAGCTTAGATGTAATCTTTGTCTTCCAACCAGAGGGTAAAGATGACCTTTTTGATCAGCTTATATATATATATATATATTTTTTTATTATAAGAGATTATAATAAAAATGTTGAAATCACTACACAAAAGCTTTCATGTTTCAATAATTTGATTGTACTACTTCAGGTTTCATGATTCTTAAGAAAATTTGAAAACAAAGTGTTACCTCTTTTATGAAAGATAAAAGGTGGGGGGAAACATAATTTAATTCTGACGTTAAGTTTCCCCTCCACCCCCATTTATCTTTAAAAAAAAGAAGGTAACACTTTGATTGCTGATCATTGCTAGAAGAAGTACAAAGTATTAAAACATGAAAGCTTTTCTGTTAGCGATTTCAACATGTTTTTATTATCTTTTATGATAAAAACAATAATGTATTGCGCTACTTTGTATTGAGCACTTCTTTAAAAGTAAATGTTACAAACAGTGGAATGTTACTCCATCTGTTTTTTCTCTCATTTGGGAACATTATATATATATATATATATATGTGCAGCACTTTCCACAGAGTGTTGAGATTCTACCCTCTGATCCTAGGCAAAAGTATGATGAACTGACACTTTGATATGAAACCTCATGCACAGATACACGGATTTGAGGTGGAAATGCTGATCAATATGTAAATCTTCTCTTTATGTGGCTTGTTTACTAATTTGATATAATATATGCAGGAATATAAAAATTAACCTTACAAGCCTTAAACAGTCATCAGATCAAGTGGTACTCCTATTTGTGAAGTATTTCTTTCTCTCTTTCTAATATATAATATATTAGTGTGTGTGTGTATATATATATATATATATATATATATATATATAAAAAAGGAACAATGAAGTCAACACTTAGAGGCAACAGGCTGTTTCATGCTTGACGCAATTTTCTCGGCTATTTATGTATACGGGTCAGTGGTGCATTGTGGGTAGTTTATTTTGGTGGTTATTAAAGCCCATTTCTTTTTAAACCGCAACCTTCAAAATAATAATACACTCAAGGAAAAATACAGCTTCAAAACCAAAAAATCCCCCCCCCGCAACAAAAAGAATTAGACGACTTCAAGGAAGATTTTAATGACTGATTTAGAAACATAAAATTCCATAAAAAACAAGATACATTTAAAAAAAAAAACTAAAAGATATAACTAAAATAAACACTTCAACAAATGTATTTATCGCAGCTGACAAAACAAGAAATTTATACAAACTAAGCCCTCCTATAGATAATAAATTACTCAAGAACAACATAACCAAAACATACGAAAAGGCAGCAAAAACAACAGAACATGATATCAATAAGAAAGCTAAAGCAATCGCCCAAAAAGTAGACCTAGATGACCGAATAAGTTGCATCAGCAAGGTGCAAGCCTTTATTACACTAAAAGACCATAAAGAAAATTTCAAAACCAGCCCTACATGCAGACTCATAAACCAAGCCAAAAGCGATCTAGGTAAAATAAGTAAAACGATACTAGAAAGAATTAATTCTGAACTTAGGAAGAAGTTAAGAGTAAACCAGTGGAAAAACACAAAAGCAACTATTGACTGGTTCCACAGTATAAATAACAAACAAAATTGCCAATTCCTACACTTAGACATAAAAGAATTTTACCCATCCATAACAGAACACATGCTAGATAAGGCCATCAACTTAACTAAGGAACAAATAATAATAAAACCAAACGAAATCAACAACTTTAAACACTCCCATAAATCATTACTATTCCACAATGTAGAAACATGGATAAAGAAAGATGTGATCTTTGACACTGCAATAGGAAGCTTTAACGGTTCAGAGACCTGCGAAATCAAAGGTATATACTTACTACATGAACTAAGCAAAATAATAGATAGAAATGACACAGGACTCTACAGGGACGATGGTCTCATAATCTTAAGAAACTGTAACAAACAAAACACAGACAAAACTAGAAAAGCAATAATAAGGATTTTCTAAAATAAGACGCGACATATAAAAAAACTAACCTTAACGAAGTAGATTTTTACCTTCAACCTAAGAAAAGGCACATATAAACCATACAGAAAACCCACTGATAAACCACTCTATATATACACACATCTTCCAATCACCTGCCTTCTAAAATCAAACAGATATCAAAATCAATTAACTGCAAGCTTTCCGACAATTCCTCCAATGAATCCATATTTAACAAAGCTAAGAAAGACTGAAACATCCCTAAAAGATAGTGGATTCCCAGTAACACTCACATATTCACCACAGAAGACAAAAGCAGCCAACAGGAAAAGAAATATCATATGGTTCAACCCACCGTACAGCAAAAACGTAAAAACAAATGTAGGAAAAATATTCTTCAAACTCTTACACAAACACTTCCCTGGATCAAGCACCCTACACAAAATATTCAACAAAAACACAGTAAAAATCAGCTACAGTTACACTGAGAACATGGCACAAATAATAATAAAGCACAACAGGAAAACTATCAACAAACCACACGAACAAATTAAACCCACGTGTAACTGCATATTAAAGAACGAATGTCCCTTAAATGCTAATTGCTTACAAAACAACGTAATATACCAAGCCACCATAAAATCACCAGATAATGAAGAAAAAGTATACATAGGAGTAAATGAAAGACCCTGGAAACAAAGAAATTATGCACACTAAACATCTTTCACAAATAGTAACTACACGAACAGCACAATGCTTTCTAAACAAAACGCACATCACACCAAAAATATCTTGGAAAATAAGGGAAAGATCATCAGCCTGCAACAACCAATTCAAAACTTGCAAACTTTGCTTGGAGGAAAAAAATAGCTATCATTACCTTCCCAGACCAAAATAAATTATTAAATAAATGTTCTGAGCTCATCTCAAAATGCAGACATGAAAACAAATTTCTATGTTACTTAAAAATCGAAAACTGAAGAAAAAAATAAATAAATTAATAAACAAAATGACAATAAAATAATTAAAATAAATTAACTCAAACAAATTACCAAATCACACCTGTTAGAATAGACAAAGTAGAATAAATAAATAAAAAACAATGAACCCAAATAACTAAAGTAAATAATAAACAAATTAACAAACCAATATGACCAAAATATTAGTTAGGTTATAAAAATCAAACCAAAAACATAGCTATAACTGTTATATAATGATAAAAAAACCAATACTACATTACTTAAAAATCGAAAACCAAAAAAGTAAATAAAAATATACAGTATAATAAATAAATAGTAAAAAACAAGTAAAATAAATTAATCCAAATAAATAAATAAAGAAGGAAACTAACAAACCGCTCCTGATAAATTAAGTTTGAAAAAAAAACAGTAAAGATAATCAATCCAAATAAATAAATGAAGTAATAAACAAATTAAAAACTGTTCCCGCCAAAATAATAGAATAAACTACAGCAATCAACGCCAAAATTGAATAAATAGCTTTATCTTCCCAAACCAAACCAAACCAAAACTATTAAGTCAGCAATATAAACAAATTTTTACTCCGTTAATAAAACACCGATAAAAATAAATATATAAGATAAAAAATAAAAATAAAAACAAGCAAAATAAATTAACCCAAATAAATAAACAAATAAACAACTTCCGGCAAAATAACCGCCAAAGTAGATTACCCACAATGCACCACTGACCTGTATATATAAATAGCCAAGAAAAAGAAAACAACACTCATGGCCTGACAATTGCGTCTTGCATGAAACAGCCTGTTGCCTCTAAGTGTTGACTTCAATGTTCATTTTTATATTTACACATGCTCTGTATCTGATATTGAGCACAATATCCCATAAATATAGCACACCTTAAGACTATATTTCTTCATATATATTGTTCTAAGGCTTGGTATTTGCTTTGAAATAAAGTTTATTAGTTTCAGGCGATGAGTTATTAGTTGTGTAGTTTTTGGAGTTTTGGTTATAGGTAACATAATAGGAATTTGTTTGTGTGCCTACATTTGGTCTTTCTTTTAGGATTTTATAGTTTTCTGCAAATGTTCATTTGTTTTGAGGTGGTGTTATAAGCTAGTACTGTTTTTTCTTCATTTCTATGTTATTTGGGCATGTTTTGTGCTTTTCAAATTTTAGAATGTTTACATAAGTTTTTTTTTTTTTATTAAATGATGTTTTGTGTCTGTAACTTCTTTTTTTTTTTCTTGAGGCCTGACATTATTTTCTTGATTCCTTTTGGATTTTACAGTAACTTGATATATGACATTTGTGGTGTTCAGATGATTTTCTGTTGTTTTTTTTTATGATTTGTAATGTTTTCAGTGTTGTTATTGCTGACTTTCAGAGTATTTCTGTTATCTGTGCAGTTTGCTTGATTTGGGTAAATGTTTGTCAGTGAGTCTGAACATTTTTTTAAAATTTGCTTTTATATTTTCATTGTACAGTGGGTTGAACTGTCTGATGTTTCTTTTCCTGTTAACTATTAATAAGTAACATTCACACCAAACAGACAAAATGCATCAGAGAGAGAGAGTGAAAACATAGTTAGAAATTTGCTTTCAAATGTATTTTATTAAATGTAATAAATAATGACTTATAAACATTACTTTCAAATATTTGAATAGCTTACTAAGATACTTTATGAAAAATATTAGAACTTAATGTAGAAATCAGAGATTTTATTCTTGTATCTATCACAGTTGCAGTCAGAATGTGCAGATGATGTAATGGTTACAGGCTTGAAATAAGAAATCGAAGAGAGCTGAGTTTGAATTCCAGTCAAGTTCATTATGTGAAACTATTGTGAAAATGAATGCATCTCTTCTCTCCCTACCTGTTAAATAACAGGGCTAGGCTGAACTCTCTAGCTTTGGTTGGCAACCAGCCTAAAGGAAGGACATCACTGAATTAAAAAGTGGTTAGGCATAGGTCTGGCAATTTTATCCTGTGAAAACCTGCTCGTTACAGGAATCACAGCAGTAATGCTGAGTACCATGGACTCCTCCAATTTCTAAGTTGGATTTTCCAGAACTCATGCAGTGAGTAATGACCTCAGTTAAAATAAACGTGCACACCAATAAGGAAAATATAATTTTGAACAAAAACTTTCCAATTACAAAATATTCTGTTTTATTAAAATACTCTTTTTCAGTTATTTTTCTGTCTGTTGGATTGACAAACTCTGCTTTTGCCATATTTGAAATGAGAATTACATACACAAGAGATACAAGTATTTTAGAAGTTTTTGATTTTGGGGAAAGAATATTTTTTTTAAGTTCTATGTTGCATGATAGTGATTGTCACGTGTCCATTTAACTTAATATCATGCATTTGAGCTTTCAACAGGACTGCACTCAAAAATTTCAATTGGAGTCTGGATGTCATTATTGGTGAGAATTTTATTTCAACATGTACATTGAAATTGATGCCAGTTGCACACCTGATGCTTTCAGTCAAATGGGAGACAGTTTTTAGTTTGATGTCACTATTTTACCAATTTGGCATGAAGAAACATCCGTGTCAAAATGAAAAATAAGAAGTTGCAAGTGTAGGCACTATTGAATTTAAAATCTGCTTAGCTGTAAATTTTCATGTACAAATAGACATAGGTGTATGCTTATATAAATAAAACAAACAATAATTTCAGTGAATGTAGATTTGTATGTGTGGAGCAGGAAGAGTCCAGAAGCCTTCAAGCATTTTTTTTTCTCAAGATATTTCTCAGATCTATTCTATCAGATTACTTTTTATTGTATTACAAAGTAGTAAAATCAATTTAAAAAAGAATTCCCCCAGTCAGACTCTATTGAAGTTCTAAGATACAAACATACTTGTCTTTTACAGCTCATTGAAATATAAGAAGAAATACTACACTTTCATCTTTTTTATTTTGCGATGTTAGAAGTTGCAAAGTAAATGTTTAATTTGATTGATAGAAAACTTTGAGCTTCAGTTCTTCTTTTCAGTGGAGTTCAAACTGGGTTAATTACACTCTGAGTTTCAATGAAAAAGTATCCTATAGTAAGTCATATTATAAGCTGTGTGGATAGTGTAACATTGGTGCAAAAATTGAACTTGGCAAGGCGAGTTCAAATTTTGGCCTAGTCTCCTGGATTCACTTTTGCATTGATGTCCTTGGGAAAAGCATGAAGTGATCTCTTCTTCCCCTTAGTTATGGGTTGAATAGTCTTGGGTGGCTTCTAGTCTACGAGAAGAACTACTCTGAATTCAAAGCCAATGGCAAACCATTCCACTATCTTTCCCAAGAAGTTATGACAATTAAAATATAATAAAAAAAGAATAGTAATCTGGAGAGATCTATGAATGCCTATATCCTTATGGGAAATGGCATTAAAAAAAAGGATAATATGCAAACGTCTTTGAAGGAATAATCATGTTATTTCTATCATTATTCAGTGCAAAAGTTAAAAGGAAAATAGCTTTGTGCAGAGATGTCAAACCACTGACCCACAGTCAGTGACATGAGGTCATAAAATATGGCTCATCATGAACTATATTAGTATCAACCACCAGGAATTCCCTTGGTATGGATATGAGTGTTGCATGTATTAATTTGAAGGCAACAAAGTATGAATTTCAAATTAAAACATTAGTAATAAAGAAGCAGCAACAAGTTTCTCATTAAAATTATCTGCAAGTAAATGAATGATCCATTTATGTTTATAAAAATTTTACAAGTACCAAAAATGACCTGGAAACAATAAAGGTTTGCTATCTCTGGCCTCGTGAATTAAATCCCTGTGTCAGGCAGTGTGTACTTAGACTCAGGAAATGAGGCAAGCAATAACTAAGTAGTATTAAATAAGAACTAGGTAAGATATCCCTAGACATAGGTCATAGAATGAAAACAATCTACCCCCATAGATTAAATAAAGGGGTGAGTTTAAAATTCCTCTAGGTGAAGGAATTTTTCCCAGTTGTGTGTGTGTGTGCTTGGCAGTGTATAGAGTGGAATGAACAAACCCAAGGGTTGAAAAAAAATGTTTAACTGTTTTTATATGTGGTTGAAAAGAGAGTGCAAAATAATGGTATTTTGTGGGAAGAACGTTGGGTATGCCAGTTAAGTTTTCTCTTGAGTAGATGTTTTGTAGAGAGATTTCTCTGCTTGTTTAGGGCTAGTACGTGTCTTCTGCAGCAAGGGTTGTGAGTAGTTTTTCCTTTTGATCAGTTGAGATTTTTCCACTTGTTCCCATGAGGAATGAGAAATCTCCGTATCTGGAACATTTGCTGTAAAAATTTTTGTCATAGGAAACTCGCCTCGAAAATTTTCACCACAGGAAACTTTGCTGTATAGGATTTTTGCCATAAGACAATTTTGCCGCATTTTTCTTTTTTTTGATACTCTTATCTTGAACATCCCTTTTGGAGTAATGTTCAATTTAATATGCAAAGTACCTTGTTATCAAGTATTTATTGATGTCTTTTTTATAGTGTCAAACATCAGAAAAGAAATTAAAAAGTAAATATTTATTTAAAAAATAAATGATTAAAAATACATCAAATAAAGAAAGATAATTTAAAATGTGTGCAAATTCCAAGCAATGCTTCATAAATGTGTTTGTGTTGGACTACAATGAAGCATTTTCTGCTGAAGTCTTGCATTGATATCAATATATATTTTCTTGTACTTCATCTCCTCGATCTAAATCACACGTTTTCTTTTTTGCTAATCTTCATCTTCTTTTTCAAATATGCAATTAGTTTCCACAAATTTGGGTGCATGTTAGTCATGGAGCTCTGTACTTCATTATGGAAGCCTTCTACACTGTTTTTGCTTTTGATCATACCATTCAGGTTTTGTTCAAAGATATTCTACAATTCAATTGGCTGCATTCTTCATCTTTGTTCACCTTGACCCCATTCTCCTCCGATATATTGAGTTTCAAAATATGATACAAATTCTTGGGGCAAATCATCATCATTGTCAGTCAGTTAAAAAACCCACCAATAACATCACAATCTGGCAGAAATGCTAATGCAGTGAAACATTTGATTTTGTTATTAAATTCTATGTCCGTAAGATAGTCATTTTAAGCCTATATCCACAGTGTGGCGATAGATATTCTTAGTCATATGAAATAAACAACATGTTATATTTGTTGTTGGAAATATATCACAGAAAGCATTGATAATTGCTTCCTTGAAATCAACCATTAAGGTTTCCGGCTCTAATGATGGGTGTAAGTCCTTTAAGGTGCTAAAAAGTCTGCTGTAGGTTACTTGTGATTTACTAGGTAGCAAAACAAAAAGACATGGTATGCTAATATATCTTATGATAATATTAATAACTGGTAATATATATGTGGGCTACATTTAAAAGTGTCCTTATTATTAGTGATGTCCTCTAACCCAGCTTGAGTGACAAACACTAAAATTTACAATAAAAAGTTCTCACAATTTTCAAGAAATCTATATTCTTCAGGTATTGTATACCCACTTTTTCTGGTTGGGATAAGGGGAGCTTGGCTTTTCTTCTGCCTCCAACCTCTAATACTGCAAGACAAATATGATGATGTCGTTAGTAAAGACAATGCATTATCATCTAAACTAGATGAAATTTCTGTAATTGACAACCATGCAGAAGTTTGTGAATTAGTGGCTAGTAATTTCAATTTTGTTTTTGCTTCATACATTTTTGGTTTTGATGGATGGTAATGCTTGCCAAATGTTTTATATAGAAATAAATTATCATTTTTCCAGCACGGTATGCACTCTAACTTTACATTCTTTATTTTCACATTTTCAGTATGTTTTTTCACTGTATTTTCTATCTATTCTGTAAACAAAGTTAAGATCTTCAACTAATTTCACACCACCTCTGGTACTTTCCACTTGGTAGACCATTGTAATGGGTTGGTTGTACAAAAAATAATGTTGAATGAATAAAGAAATTTTAAAGAGTTTTAGATATAACTCTACTTTTTCTTTGAATTTTCAAATTATGCATTCAATTTGGGTATTTTAATTATATAACAAGGAGATATTTTAAATTATTTAAATGTTTTTGTGTTTGATGAATTGAATGTCGATTATACTTTGGATCAAAAGGTAGTGTGTTGTTATAATGTATGTTCAAATATAAAAATTATATTTCTATATTAAGTATTTATAGTGAATTTAAAACAGTTTATGTTTGCAAATAATTTGTGTAAATTTCAAAAGACTTAATGAGTTTGAAAGAGTTCTCTTTCATTGATCAGATATTTTATATTGAAGTTGGTTGTGTATTAAAGTTGTAAGTTTGTTTGAAATAATATATATTGCTTGAGTGAGAATTATTAGCAGACTGATATTATGTTAAAAGAAAGTTTAATGTTAATCTGAAATTATGTGATGTAGGTTCTGGTGTCAAGCTGAAATTTTTGTGCTCCTCACTGATGAGAATGAATCATGTAGGATTTTGATCTTATAATTTTGCTTATTAAAATGTTTCATTTGAAGTAACACTAGTGTGAGCCAGATATACTTGATAACAAGGTACTTTGCATATTAAAAAAAAACATGCGACAAAATCATCTTACAACAAAAATCCTATACAGCAAAGTTTTCTATGACGAAAATTCTTGAAGCAAGTTTTCCTACAGCAAAAATGTTTACAGCGAATGTTCCTAGAACCGAGAAATCTCAAGTCAAGCTGTTAGGACAGACCATGTGTCTTCTGCAGCAAAGGTTTTAAGTAGTTATTCAAGATGGGCCTTAAAGATAGTGGCTGCTGAAAAAGAAAAGTGGAAGAGGAGGCTGAATAGGTCTCGGTCAGCATTTTTAAGAGTTCTGGGATTTTCGGTTGTACCCTGCTGATTACTTCCATTGCTGCTACTGCTGAGCCGATCAAAGTAAGGAAGCCTCCACATGCCGCAATAGCTAGCAAGTGAGATAATTTCTGTATCCAGGGTACAATGGGTACATTGTCGCCATTTTATATTTTAGTTTCACACTTGCACATTGTTTGTGATTTATTTTGTCAACTGCACAGTGTAGAAGAGTCAAACAAAAAATCAAAACTAACAAATCAATATTTCTTACAAATATCTCTCTAACAATAAATTCAAATAGCACATACATTGATTATACAATTATGACATTATCATGTAAGTTAACTTGCCATTTATCCAATAAGTTAATTTAGTCAAATATTACAAACCAACACAATAACAACACAAACAAATATTTATCAATAATACTAAAATATTATATCATATAAATTGTAAAAAGTATCTATAAGTACTGAATATTTAATTGTGAAATAAACAATCAAAAATAAATATCAAATTCAAAACAGACTGTTACCATTCAGTTTTGATACCTATGTCCAGACTGGTTATACTTACATACATTCTGTCTCTGCTCCCATAAATATAGCAAAACTTAATTATATTTTATCCTATATATAAAAATGTGGCCTGATGATTGCATTAAGCATGAAACAGTCTGTAGCCTCTGAGTGCCAACTTCAATGCTCAATATATATATATATATATATATATATATATATTGTGTGTATCTGGGATTTTCTCCAAAACTATTAGAGGGTTAAACCCCAAAAGCCTATTTGTGTTTTGAATCTGTGTCATATAGAAAAGGTTTTTATATCATTTATTTGGATCACATGGATAAATCAATTGTCCATTTCAACCTCGTCAGTTTGCCTGTACTTTTTCTTCAAATTGTACTATACAACGAAGAAGTGTCTTATAATTTGAATATAGTGAGTTATATGCAAAAGAAAGGAGTCTTAAAAATGGTATAAAAGTTGAAATGAAATAAGAACTCAAATCAAAAAGATTTTAAAAATTTAAATATATAATTAGTATTAAATTAGTTTTGTAAAATATATAATTATCAATACTTTCAGTTATAAAATTGAAAGGGAAAATGGGATTCTCTGAGATTCCGGATCAATATAGGTTGTAACCACAAACCTAAATAATCTGATAATTCAAAGGGAAATTGGGATTTTCTCAGATCTGGAATCAATATATATCAATCTTTATCCAAAATGAATGCATCTTGGCAATGATCTGAAATTGTAACTTAGCTCAGAACTTGAACCAAAAAGCTTTCCAATCTTTAATTAAGGTAAAAATGTAAGTTACCTGAGCTCTTCTTTCAGTTTAAGTAAATGTTGTAATCAAGACATTTTTATAAAACTCAAAGCTGAATCAATCATTTTCTCATTAATTCAAAACTTGAATTTGAATGTCAATATGCAAAGTTTCATGAATAGAATAAAGTATATCATTGTCAGTAAGTTGTTTTTGTGTAAATTATAATATAAATGAGAGTTTGTGTCTGGAAATTTCTCAAAAATTAAGACATATAAACTGTATATCATCACCATCTGGGGAGGATTTTTATGCATACTGTAATTTGTATTGAAGTATGAGGGTTGTCTGTGTAGGAAAAAGAAGAGAGAAAAACAAAAAAGTGGCAGGGTTCGCGGCAAACCAGCTGTTATTCTTCGCCATCAGTCGCCTCAAAAAAATGAATTGCGAGACTCCTTTTCTCAGTCGTTACACCGGGCAGTCGTGAAATGGACACCCAAATCAAACGCACCTACTTCAACCGCCTCTTGGTCTGCCAGTCTATTCACATGTCCAACTCTGTTTCACAAAGTCCGCCGAATGACTCGCCGTCTGCTGTGCCGCTGGCACCTTGCCTTTTTATGCTAGTCTGACACTGCTGAAATTTGTATGTGTACTAGTACAATCTCGTTTTGGATGAGACCAGTGCATATAAATCGCATCTTCGACAGCGGCCATATTTCTTTTCGGATTTACCATGCAAGCAAGACACATTCACACACGTTTCAAGCTCCGAGGTAAGTCATCACAGTCTGTAAAGTTCATAGGCTGATTATGAAAGAATGATGCTTGAGCTGTGAAATCTTGCATGCATTCATTTAAACTCTTCTTAATAACTGCATTGTTTCTTTCCAAGCAAAATTGACATCTGACTGTTCAAAGACAGTTCACTCTGTTATTCAAAAAACCATTAACAGCAGATATGTGATCATCACTGTGATACTGGTTCTCAGCTAAGTGTTTTTTCATGTTAAAGTACAAATGATTGACAGATGAGGCCAAATCAGGAGAATAGGGATGGGGATCAACCAGTTCAAAACCACATTTGCACACCGCAGTCATGGAAACCAGGGACTTGTGTGCTGGTGCATTATCCTGATGAAACAAGATCCCTTTCTTCAGTTTTCCTGGGTGTTTGGTCTTGAGAGCCTTTTGTAACTAGCTCAGAAAGTTGACATAGTTCTCTCCATTGATGGTGAGGCCCTTTTGAAAATAGTCAATAAACTTAATGCCTTTTTCATCTCCAAAACTGAGGGCTTTTCTTTTTTTTATTTTAAGTTCTTCCATTATTTTTAATCTTAAAGGAAAAGCCAACACTCAACAACATTAACTATGAGCACAGCCACAATGTACTGACTGTGTTTGGAATATAAAACATTCTTATAACTTCAGACATATTCATAAAAAAAACACATGTTCATTTAAAAATAAAAAATTAAAATTTTCCTTGACAATGGCTAAAAAAATAGCTAAAAGTGCTTGGATATGCAGAACTTTTGTACAGTTTTTACAGATTTTGTGTCCAGAAAAGAAAACACTTGTACTGACATAAGACAAATTAAATAAAAAAATTAACCACAGTACCTAGTCATCTTTAATGAAACTTGTATAAAAGAAGGATTGCTGCCCAAATATACAATATATATATTTATATATATGTCCATCGGTTTTGCATAACTTATACAAACTCTTACTAGTTTGCTAGTATAGTGATAAGGAATCATTCTACTTTCATTGTAGCCTTGTGTAGACAGGTACTTTAATGGTGGAAAAAATAAAATTGCCAAGTTGAGACCAAATTTCCATTGATATGGTTACACTCACTTTCCAAAAATGATCTTGGAAAAGGCAAGAATCCAATCTTCCTGCAACTATAGCATGACAGACTGGGTTTTCTAACCTTGGTTGGCAACCAGTCTAGGAAACAGAAAATTCTGAATTCAGACTTGTAGAAGGTGATTTGGAAACTTTGTCATACACTGTACACCATTTCTAGAAGTGTGGCTGTTTCTATGCAAGCCTTCAACATTCTAATCAGATCATATGCCTAGGGAGTCTTGCAGTTTAATTCTGTTCATGCTGTTATATGTTGAAATTAATGCTATATATTTCAGACTGTTTTCCTGTTTTTTGTTGAAACTTTAAGTACAATTTTTCTATAACCATCTATCAGTTCCATTTCTAAAAATAAATCCAACAATTCTCAAGAAACTACTACTAGCCTTCAACATACAAGTTCCTTCTTGTAAATATTTAGGAAATATATATGTACAAACAAACACTATCACTATGGGTTCACCTATAACTCCAACACTATCAGAATTTTACATGTCAACCATATAGAACAAAATTGAAAAAAATATTGCCCTCACCCAACAATTTATATCCACTACTTTGACGACATATTTATATTAATTATAAGGATGAAGTTAAAAATCTAAGAACAGCTTTTGAAAATAACTTAGTCCTTAATTTCAACTATGAAATAAAGAAAAATAACAGAATTCCTTTTTTTAGAGAGTCTAATTGATTTGAAAAATGAAAACTTGAAGAGCTCAATTTATAAAAACCAACTGAAAGCTATGCCTACTCAACTTGAATAGTGAATACACACACATACAAAATAACCACCATTAAACAATTTAATAAATAGACCATATTTAATATACTTTGACACACACAATATTTTATAATAAACTTAAAAATATAAACCAAACATTAATTAACAGTTTCCCTCAACACATAATTGATAAACAAATTAAATTAACATTAGGACAAATAAAGATGAATAATAAAACAAATAATAATAACAATAATGGATAAAATGCCATAAGAATGTAATAAGAAAGTAGATAAAAAATTGCAAGGAACTTAATACATTGATATATATATGACCTAATGACAAAAAAATTGGACACATCACTTACTACAAAAAAACTAAGAACCTCCAACATGATTTCCACCAATGATACAACAATAGATCAAAATTTCAACAAATCCAATGTTCTGTAAGAATTTGTTTACTCACCTGGAGAATATCTTTTTAATAGTAAATAATAATTCAAGCAATATATACATTGATTCCACAAGATTATCATGCTGATTTTAACTTGCCATTTATTAAAAAATAGTTCAATTCAATTGTATATTTCCAACATAACACAAGAAATCTGATAACACAAAAAACACTATATCACATAAGCTGTAAAAACAACTACAAATACATAAAAACAAACAATCCAACATCAATAAAATTTTATCAAATTTATCAACAAACATACAAAATTTACTTCATAAAAATTGATATGACAATACAAACTTGAAGGGACAATACCTTAAAAAAATCTGACATTTATGCATGATGTGATATTAAAAAAAAAAAAGATGAAACTGACATAAACTCTTTGCTAATGGCTTATGAAAACCAAAAGTACTCAAATGTTGAGCAATTTATATTTACACTTTCAGCTGAAATCAGGGAAATAGTCTGAAATGTAGAAAAAATATCCTTAAGGAAGTACTTTTTTTCTTTTTTTGTTGGTTTTTACACCAAACTTGTAAAGATTAAAATTGTTGCCAAAATACACTGAATATACTGACATGAAGTCTGATGTAATATATGCCAACAGATAGCAACAAGTTTTCTGTGTTAAAGTGGTCTCCACAATCACTGGATCTCAATACCATTGAGCACCTCTGGGATGTTATAAAAAGGGAGATTTGAATCTTGGATGTGTAACCAATCAATCCCAAAGAATCATGGAATGCCATAATAATTCAAAATTTCAAAAGAGATCTTCAAGAATATCGTCCGATCTCACACCAAGAAGAACTGAGTAGACCTAATAAAATGGCTAGTGATTGTATAGAACTACATGAATCATTTTCTCTTCCAGTATTGCACTTATTGTTGCAAATTCCTTGTTTTTTAGTGGAAGACTTTATCATCCCTTATACCAACTTTAAATGATCCAAAGTGGAAATTCTTTGCTGCAGATTCAATGTCACACAAACAATAAAAATCTCATTCCAAAACTGATCAAGCAGATTAATTCAATCAATAACATTGAAATTCTGTGATTTTTGACAGAGTTTTTCCCTATCAATTTTGCAATCAAGAAAATATTCTTAATATTTTGAAAGATTAAAAATTTTATTAAAGAAAAACCAAAATCAAAATGATACTGTTAAAAAAAAGTTGAAGGCTTGAAATTTTTTTAGATTTAAATGAAATGTAACAAGTTTGCAGATTACCAATTTTGATGAAATCAAAATTGGAATTATGAAATAAAGAAAAAGAAAAGCAATTTGATTTTTCAATAATTTAATTTCCAAGCTCACAAAAAGGAATTGTGAAAATGAAAAATCCATATAGACAAAATGTGTCCAAGAAAAATGACATGATAATCAGTTTTCCCCCTCCTCCTTCCTCACATTTATTTTTAAAGTGTCAAAGCACCTGTTTGTCTCTTTGCTGATTACTTTATTGATAGTTTATTGATTAAAATACTGAACTGCCTGCCACATTATTTTAGATTGCTAATAATTATTGATTTATGAGTTTTATATTTAATTAATGGATGAAAAGTGACAATAACTGAAAATCTCTTGACTGTACTGAAGACACAAATCAAGAGTTTGCCTGATGATGGAGGTCTTCAATTTTAAGACATTCAATGAAATAAAGTCTTTCCACACTATCTTAGAAAAAAGCTTTGGAAGGCAACTCCCATCAATACTGTAAAGAACAATAACAGAGCATTTGAGAAACCTTTTTTCTTGAAAAACTTTTCAGAGAAAGATTTTATAAATTTCAACTGACAGTAATACTGTTTGATCAATGAATTCATAATGTTTCCTTATAAGGAAATGGCTAACATTTCCATTACCATTTATTTTAATTAAAATATTAACACTGTGGGTGGAAGTTGATGGTTTTCTGTCATTTTTTTTATAATAGTTTTATGGACTTTGAAAGAAAATAGCCAACCAGTATATGAGGGGGAACCCAAAAGTAACTGGAATCGTTTTCTGTGTGACAAACCTATAGTAGTTCAGGCTTCCACTGCTAGATGCCACTTGAGGCAACCCTCAGGTATCAGTATGCTAACTGGTGTCATTGTGGGAAGACGTACAGCTCCGTGCTTTATGCCTTTTCGTTTATTTTTTACCATGGCTGAAAGGATGCCTATCGTAAACTGAAAGAACAGATGGAAGTTTATCCTGACCTTTTTTCAAAGGTCATCACTGGTGAGGAAAGCTGGTGCTATGGCTACGACCCATAAACAAAGCAGCAATCAAGTCAGCAGAAGCATCCAATGTTACCACGACCCAAAAAATGTGTCAAGTTAAGTCCAATGTCAGGATGATGCTGATTTGTTTCTTTCATGTGAAAGGAATTCTCCACAAAGAATTTGTTCTTCCTGGTCAAACTGTTAACCAGGCTTTTTACTTGGAAGTCCTGAAGTGTTTGTGAGACAAGGTCAGACAAAAACGCCCTGACCTGTGGCAAAGTGGAGGGTGGTGGTTGCATCACAACAATGTGCCAGTGTACACCGCCTTGAGTGTGATAAAGTTTCTGACCAAGAATGGCATGACCCCACTTCCCCACCCTCCCTATTCACCTGATCTCACCCCCTATGACTATTCTTGTTCCCCCAAATGAAGAAAGTCATCAAAGAAAAACATTTTGCAGATGCGGAAGAGGTTAAGAAGAAAACACAGGAGTCATTAAAAAACATAACTTCACAAGAGTTCCAGGATTGCTTTGAACAGTGGAAAACACATCTGGATTGCTTCAAATGGAGAATATTTTGAAGGTGATAAGAATATAAACATGCAAGAATAATAGAATAAAATTATATGACACAATTCTGGTTACTTGTGTGTCCCCACCTCATATATCCTGTAGAGAGAATAGTCATGGTCAAATGCAAAATAAATAACAGAACTGTCCAACAAATAGAATTAACAAAGTTTGCATGTAAAAGGAACAGGGCAAAATAAAATAATATGAAGCAAGCAAACAATATATGCAATGCCAATTAACAGTAAGAAGGCAAAAAGTTCACAAACAAAGAATTAGCATCAACACACTAATATAACACCTTTTTGCTGCTGCCTACACCCACTGGTGTAAACAAGTTTAGGGATCTGGTCCTCAGTGTCTTAGGACAACATTTTAACCATTTAAAACAACTCTGTGCTGCTCAATGCTGACACTTGTCTGAGCTGGTTATTGGTTGCTGGCTGCTTTGATTCACACCGACTCTGTCCATATTGTGTTCTTGGTCTCAACGCAGTGGATGATTGAAGGTCAGCACTTGTTCAAACCATGGTAGGTGCTATATAAAGTAAGAAAGATATCTTCACAGTGAAAAATAAAACAAAAGATTTCTGGGGTTAATCTTCAGTTGGTTTATATAGTCTTGGTACAATAGAAATTATCCCTTCCACCATCAATCACTATAGTGACATTGGGTCTTGTCTAAAATTCTGGAGTGTGAATCAGGAAATCTGGTGGCAGCTGACATGGATTTCAAAAGCTCTCAATACAGGTACTGAGCTCAAGATTTCTGAGTCATCTGCTTATATGCACTTCAGCCCAAAACTGGCATGGTGCCTAAGGATTCTGGCAGTTCGGTGATTCCCCAATTTTCACATTAATCCTAATAAAGGTTTTCTTTGATCCCTATTTCTGCTTTTTTAATCTGTTTTCTAAATTTGGAGATTATCTACCTTCTTGTGAGTAGTCATAGGGGACTGCTCCTCCCTTAACTCCAACCTTCTTCACTTCACTTCACATCTCACGTCACCACTCCACACAAGCGGTGCTAGATTCTGCCTCTTCTTCCTTCCTTCCTCAGTATTATAACTCTGCCCGACTCTCAGGGCTTGCATAACTGTTTTTGTGACAAATCTAATCTTTAAAGTGCATAGTTGAAAGGGTGTAATTTATTCTCATCATTAATTTCAATTTTCTGACTCCTTTCCACTTCCCTAGAATTACCTCTGTCCAGTGAGAACACAAACCAGACCACTGTGTTCTCATTTAACCTTTCGAGTGATAAAATTATTTCCCAATTTGTTTTTGTTAATGAAAATATATTTCTTTGCCTAAATTCTAAACAAAGAGACAAGCTGTTTTCCAACCTTGGGCCCGATTGCTGTCTTAGTGAAAACATAAACCAGACCACCTGCCTGTCATGACAAGATCAATTTTCATAATCCTAACCATCACAGATTGACTTGCCAAATAAGTTATCTGAAGGTAGATTCTTTGAAATAACTCAACTTGTAGTCAAACTCAGGACTGTTTTGAAAGTTCTTTCAGAGGTAACTCTCTGCCAGTTTTAATTCTTTGTTGAATTCCTGATGGATATCTTGATTTTAACTAAATTAAAACTTAGTAACTTTTTTTATAGGAGTAGATAGGCTTACATATCTCCCAGTCTATACTCCTCCGTCTTCTCTTGAATAGGAGTAGAGGCTCATTCTTTGTTTTCTATTTAGAAACCAGTTCTGATTCCTTTTCTCATGCCTTAGTGGTGTTGTCATGAATGTTTGGCGATGTGTGGATGGTGTCAATGTCTCTTCATACAGGGGATACTGGGTTGGCAGTTTTCTGGTTGCTGTTCCCGACTGTTAGGAGTCCAAACTATTGCGTGGCATCTTGAGAGGCTGCTTGATCAATATTCACATAATATTGGGTTTCTTGCAGTGCCATGTCACACATAGAAGGTTGTCTCTGCAATCACCTTTTGTGGACAACCCCATGGCCACACTTGTTGCAGTGTGCATCAGTTCCCTTCCCACACATGTCACATTGATGACCAAATTCTACTACTACCCTAAGCCTTTTCCTTACCAAAATAACACACCATGACTATAAGAAAACAATATTGTTGCCATATCTAGCCTGGCACTCCTGCTCAAAGTTCTTGACAAAATCCAAGGAAGGATCTGCAATGTAATCAATCCTGACTTGGCATCTCAACTTCAGTCACTTTCTCACTGACATGATGTGGCTTCTCTCTGCCTTTTCTACAAATATTTTCATGTCAACTCCTCTGATGACTTTTCTTCCCTGATGCTACAACTATGAGAATTTAAGTGCACTCCTAGATTTGTATATAGGTCCCTCTCTTTTTGTTATAGCGGAACACACCTATTCTATAGTTAATAGACTCTCCCACCTATAAAAAGTAGGAGTAGTAAGAGTCGCTCACTGGGTCGGTCAGTCAGTGGAAGTCGGACGACAGTTAGTCAAATACTAAACTATCAGTGACCACAACTAGATTTCTCTGCATTATACCTATTATATCAAGTTCCTAACGTTTTGTACGTCAAACCTATTTTAAGACCGACTTAGTACAAATACAAGCCTCCACTGTGAAATCACTCCATAACAAAACTGGCAACAAGGGACTCATACGAAGAAAAAAAAATTCACCCGCCATAACAAATTTGGCCATGAGTATTCAAACTCATATGGAGGAAGAAAAATTTTCGTTCGCCACAGTATAATTTGGCGAAGGGATTCAGATTCATACGGTGGAAGAAAAAAAACTTGGCTCGGCACAACATTTGGTGACAAAATTCATACTCCTATGGAGGAAAAAGAAAAAATTTGCTCATCACAATTATTTCGGCAACAAAATCTCAGATTCACATTAAAAAAAAAAAAAAAAAAAAAAAATTGGCAAAGTTTTTTGAAAGACAGACGTCAACTTAGTGACAAAAAATCTCTCGTATTCTCAACTGAGAAGAGAATTGTCTTTTTCTCAATAAGAATTGCAAATTCGTAGGACCCCCACGCCCACAATATTTAAGCATTGTGTAAACTTTTTGCGAAGATGGAGGAATGCAAAAATATATTACAGGAATTTTTTAAGTTCCAGACAGAACAACAGATGACAATATTAGAGCAACAGAAGTCATTCCAGATGCAGTTACAGGAGGAAACTTTTAATAGACAAATACAGTTTCAACAAGAAATGGAACAGATGCATAGGGAGTTTCAAAACAAAATTCTGGAAATAACTGAGAAGAGGAAAGAGAAAAATCTACAAAATGATTCTTTCCCAGAGAATACAATATGGAATTCAATTGAAATATTCACGTACAGTCCAGATGAAGAGATAACTTTTGAGGAGTATTATAAAAAATATACAGACGTGTATAATGAGGACTGCCACTCATGCTCTGAAGGAAAGAAGATTAGGCTTCTTTTAAGCAAGTTAGGAATGGCTGAGCATAACAAATTGGTAAACTACATTTTACTGAAAAAAAAACCTAGCAAGTTGACATTTACCTAAGTGAATTATTTAGTAAAAAGACATCTTTGTTTCACAAGAGGTGGAAATGTTTGAATCTGATGAAAAATGACAAACCAGACTATATAATGTGTGCAGCCAATGTGAACAAGCATTGTGAAGAATTCAAGCTGGCAGACTTAAGTGCTGACAATTTTAAGTGCTTAGTGTTTGTTCAAGGGCTGGTATCGGAAAGAGACACAGAGTTGAGAAAACTAGTACTGTCAAAATTGGAAAACGAACCAAGGATTACAATGCAGAAGTTGGCAGAAGACTGCACAAGATATGTTAGCGTAAAGAAAGATTCGAAAAAGATAGAACAGTCTGGCGTTTCGCATGTAAGGGAAATATGCGACAAAAAAGAAAGTCATTCTCCCAAAAAGAATTCTAAAATTGCGGATTATCAAACAAAAAGTGAAATACCAGAGAAAAATAAACAAAAACTCCCAAAGCCATGTTTTTGCTTGCAGTGAACTTCACTGGTACAGATATTGCAATTTTAGGAATAAAAAATGTTTCAACTGTAAAAGAGTGGATCATAAAAGCTCACACTGCAGGTCAAAAAATAAAGACAATAAAATAAGAAAATTAAAGTCCGACAAGGTGAACGATGGAATAACCAGAAAATTTGTTACCATCAAAATAAGTAATAAAAAAATAAAAATGCAACTCGACACTGGTTCCGACCTATCTATCATAAATTTGCATACGTGGAAGAAGTTGGGGAAACCAACTTTAATGAAGACAAAGAATATTGCGAGCTCAGTGATGGGAGAAAAAATAAAATTTATTGGAGAATTTGTTACAAATGTCACGTTAAATAAAAACACGCGAAAAGCTAAACTATTTGTCATAGAAAATACCACAAACTTACTTGGTATGAATTGGATAACAGAATTTCAATTCTTTCTGTTACAAGGTTGAAAGTTTAAACTCAGAAGCCCAAAAATTAGTAAGGAAACTTATGGAAACATTTCCTACTGTTTTTTTCTCCAGGTTTGGGAATGTGTACCAAGATGGAGGCAAAATTCCAGCTAAAAGAAAATGCTCAGGCGGTATTCAAAAGGAATGTGCTGTTTGCTTCAATTGGACAGATTAGAGAAAACCGGTGTATTTAAAAAAGTTGAATGGGTAACACTGTCGATATACGTGAAAAAAAAGCTCCAGAAAGTAAAGATGAAGCCGACACCAAGAAAAACTGGGGAGCGAGTTACCCGCAACCAAGGGCATGCAGTATTATTAAATGATTTAAGTCAACTGAAGTCACTACAGAAAACGTTAAGAAGCACAAGATCAACAAAAGGGAAGCTAGAGGCTGAACAAATAGAACCACGAGAAGAACCTACAGAAACTGACTCCATCCTTAAGAAGCTCAAAGCGGAAGGTTGTTTCTGGTAACATTATGGAGGTACCAAAAAAAATAGAAAAGAGGATTGTCTATATGATGTACTTGGTGAAAGGCGAAATATTCACGTGCAGGAACCAGATCAGATGACGTTTTTCAGACGTGGGTGACAGCAGTTCCGCGGAAGAAACACCGATGGAGGTGTTTTTCAATACGTTTGATCTAACAACGCCTGCAACAATTTTACCTGAGGTACGCCGATCCAGGAGGAAAAAGAAAGGCAACTGATCATTCAAAAGTGGATCAAAAAACGTAGGAGATACGCTACGATGTTGCTAAAAAAAAAAAAATGAATTTTTTTTCGTTGTTTTTTCTTTATATTTTCTGTAAAAAATGAAAAATAAAGAAAACTGTTTACTCCTATGGAGTAAAGTTTTAGGAGGGGATCTTATAGTGGAACACACCTATTCTATAGTTAATAGACTCTCCCACCTATAATAAGTAGGAGTAGTAAGAGTTGCTCAGTGGGTCGGTCAGTCAGTTGATGTCGGATGACAGTTAGTCGAAAACTAAACTATCAGCGACCACAACTAGATTTATCTGCATTATACCTATTATATCAAGTTCCTAACATTTTGTATGTCGAACCTATTTTAGGATCGACTTAGTACAAATACAAGCCTCCACTGTGAAATCACTCCATAACACTTTACTGTTTAATTAGTTAAATCTAACCATCAATTCTACTCCAACATTTTTTTCTTGCACTTCTTGCCTGTGGAACCAACCTTCCATTTACTTGCTTCCCTGATAACTGCAATCTTAAAAAAATTTAAGTGCAATGCCAATTGCCATCTTCTTTTTTCTTGAATCCTGTTCATTTTTATCCTTTCCTCAATCCCTTCTATCTGAAGTCACTTCCACTTTCTGCAACCCACTTGTGTACTGGTGGCATTCCTGCCTTGCTTGAGGTGAAATGACTACGAAAAACAATATTATAATATTAACAAGTTTATTAATTTGATTAATATTGAAAGTACCCCTCATCATGTCCTTGTACCAAACTAAAATAAATGTATTAAATATCATTTTTATATTATTGTGTTGATGTTTTACATTCACTTTTTATTTCTTGACTTTATTCTGGTTTGCATTTGATTCACCAAAACAGACACAACATTCTTCTCTGAACCTTCATTAGAATTGTTTGCTCTTAACCATTTTATTATTATTATTAATTCCTCTCATAAGAATGGATAATTGTCATTTTCATTTTATTAACTACTTTTTTCCATGAGATACTAAAATATATAAGTATCTCCCCCTGCTCTCAAATATGCATACTTTGCTATGAATTTCTGAGATGCAGAGTTAACATTATTTAAACTATTTACATCCAGACTATTGTCCTTATCTTTGTTGTTGTTATCATAATGTTTTAGATGTTGTGCCATCCAGCCTTCATCAGGTGTATATCGAACTCAGAACTACAGGAAATTTTGAACTGAACCCTTTACTTAATCTACATGGGTAGATTGTTCTCATTCCACTAGCCATGTCTAGGGATATCTCATCTAGTTTGTATTTTTAGTACTGTTCAGAAACATTGGGATGAGGACAATAAATCAAATGTAAATGGTGTAAATGATGCATACTTCACCATCCTAAGAGACCCTACTAACAACAAATGTATTATTTTATTGGTATGTCAAAACTCTATGCCTTTCAAAAATAATAATAAACTTCCAAGAAGTATGGAATATGCTAGTCACTTTACTCTATTACCCAAAGATCCACATTAATAATTGAGTTCATATTGTAAAACCACAGTCTCTTCATTCAGTAATAATAAATAAGGAATATGTTTGGCACAGACAGGCTTTAACAACTTTATTTCATTTTTCCAGAGACTGAAACTTGTAAAAATGTAAACTATTAGAATTGCATAAAGAATGGTCAGGTAGAAGAAAAATATTTTTCACAAGAATTATCGTCTTATATCAAATTGTTGAAAATAATTAGGTTTTTATAACACAAATCCATAAATATTGAAATAGATTAAGACATCTTCACAATATAAATGACATGAGTTTTTGCTTTCTATGTTTTTCAGATGTATAAATTACTAAGTCATAAGTTGTTTTTACAAAAATGCATGATGGAATTTTCATAGGTTATAAGAAATCCTCAACTTTGACAATCTGTTAATCCATCTTGACACTGAAAATGTTACTTTAATCTCTTTCCTCATTTTGGAGTGATTTTTTTTTAAATCCAACATTAAAAATTTTTTCACTTTTGATATCATGAAGATAAAATTCCTATTACTTTTCTGGATTTCAATTTGGGAATCTCTTTGCAAAAAATTTCATATCAAAGTTTGATGCACAAATTGATTCATTCCCATTATAATTCAGAATAAATTGAATCAAAAGTTTCAGTAAAATGCATGGTTTTTCCTTTAACATTAAAAGTTATGGAAAAAATAAAGAATAAGTTTATAAATGAAAAAAATCTCAAATTTATCTATGATAATAACAATTCTTGCAGCACTTGGCAATTTTTCTTGCCTTCATGAAAAACACATAATGAATGTGTGAAGGGATACCATCAATAGAGATGACAAAGGTCACATATCGATATATCATGACTTAACTACTTACACCATTTTATAAATGATCATAAAGACATGGTTTTGTGTAATATTTAAACAATGCATTAAAAAATAGAAAAACATTGTTGAGCCAAAAAAATGTTTAAGTGGTGATGCTGTACTCCCTGTTAACCCCACCACCACCTGGTTTTGTCGACCTCTTCCTGAAGTGAAGGTATTGTGAAACACAACATTACAGATTGACATGATAGATTGGTCTATTTTTTATTTTTACTTTTTTTATATTTGACACTTCCATCCTTTTCATCAAGTGTCTGAATGTGTAAGTAAAAGAATTGAAAGACCAAGTTTGAAGTCACAGTTGGTAGCAAAAGAAATAGTTTAAATTTATGTAGGTATGTATTAGCTGGAACTTAGGTAAACCATTGCATAGTCTAGTAAGTTTTAATTTACTAGTTTGTTCTCCTTTAGGCACATGGAAATATTTATTGAGTATTCAATAGGAAAGCTATTTTTAATGACTTGCAACATCCAAACATTGTCTTCTTGATCTTAGAATTCAATCATATTTTTCTTTAATAGATTCACAGCATGTGGATACTGGAGATTTTATAAATAAGTCAAATTCTATTTTTGGAGTATTTCATGACAACAAGAATTATCTTGTTATTGTTTCCGAAATCTCTGTTTAATCTTCAGGTGTCTGCTGATGAGAAAATGCATATTGGCAGTGCAATGGTCTCCTGCACTCTATGAAGTCTAAGATATGTGCCCCCCCTGCTACTATATCTCAGTTTTAATAAGGTAGCATTCATATAAAATAAAATTTTATTTTGACCTAATTATATACAATAATAAATCATATGCAATATAGGTGAATAATTCAACTAGAAAAATTGAAAATAAATACAATGTATCTAAATACAAATTAGAGACTTGTCATAATAGGTCATTCCATCTTAAATAAATCATCAGTGTTTTGCAGTAATTTGAGATTTCTCTTTTTAAAAAGTTGAATAATTTTAACATATTCAACTTTATGGATAATAAAGACGAATTTTATGTAGTGTTTTTTGAGACTTAGCATGAGCAAAACAAATTCACAGATTTAGACAAAAAAAAATAAAAAAGGAGAAACTAGAATGACATCAGATTCCTCAAAAATTTTTCATCCTTTACTAGTCAGTTTTTCACAGTTTAATTTGTAACATATATAAATGTCGATAGGAAAAAGCAAATGTTGATAAGATAGCAAAGGTCACAAAGCATTGCCTGAGTCACCCAATCAGGCTTGACATCCCCTCCAGTTGGCTGGCTTAGGGGTAGTACACACAATCCCTGTATATTGGTGCAATGATTCTATCTTTGTATCCAGAAAATGCTAATAATTCATTAAATTTTTTTGTCATATTGTTGATGTTTATCAAATGTGAAAATAAATTGATCTTCCTTGGACCAGTTAAAATATTTTTTTCTTTTCAAACTCAACAGTTGAATATTTAAATGTTTTCCTCAGATATAAAAACCAAAAACTTTGTTTTTGAAGGAAAAACATTAAGTGATTCTTTACCAAAAGTAACTTGAACCAGTTTCAATTTATTTTTCTTCATTATGATTCCATTATATTTGCAATTTTATAGGTGAATTATATTTAAAAAAATTTACGGAGGTCAGAGTGATTTACAGTATAAGAACAATAAGTCCTTCATTTGTGTCCTTTTTCCTGTAACAAGCAGTATATCCATAACATTCATAATTTTAAAAAGATCAGATGGTTGCATATTATTCCCTGAAACTAGAAATTCAATCCACAATTTAAAAATCATCATGCTAAAACCGTAGCCATAACTCCAACTCCAAACCCTACATTATTTACTTCATAATATAAGCATTTTTTAAACTTCCATACTTTAAAATTGTACACTGATGTGTGAAAATACATCCCTAATAAGAAAACATTTATTTTATTTTTTGGAGAAAATTTTCCAACCTTTATGGAACTTATTAAAACCCATCTATTTATTAATGTTGAACTTTATTACTCTTTAAATTGTTGAGAAAAATTTTGCTTCCTCTTATTAAGATTCCCCTCCTGTATTAGGCACCTAAAAGTATGGAAATAATAAATTGCAGCTCAATTTTAGAACTAAATCACTTGTTTCAAATTTGATATATGAAAATTCCCATAGAGAATGCAAAATGAAATTTAATCAAATATATTTTCTTACACAATTATACAAGTTGCCTTAACAAAATCTTGATATTTTTCTTATCCTTTTATTATATTCTTTTATTATTATTTAACATTTATTTTGAATCTAGAAATGACCTTATTACCCATGGATCCATTAAATATCCAACTCTAAAAAAAAAACAAACAATTTATTTATGCTATTCAATTTGTGTTTTTTTTTTTTTTTGCTTTTATTTTCCTATCTTCACCAAGAAAAGAATGCCAGGAGAAATGTGATGATTTCATTTTAGCCACATTAATAAAATCTACAAATTAATGTTATTTTACTAAACTGTAAATATATGCTATGGAATTTCTGTAGGTTCACTGAGTACACTTTAAAATCATATTTTAAAAGAAAAAAAAATTGCTTGCTGTTTTGGGGACTTCTAAATTTTGCCTGGATGAAATTTTTCATTGGATAATTTGAACTGCTTTCTCCATCTTGGTTTTGTCATTTTTTTAATATTTGCATTAAAAAACCCAGAAAAGATAAAAAATTATTTTAAAAAATGCCTGCCAGCAAAATGGTATAATTCATAGATGAATATTCTTTCTTCTTCAATGGAAAAAAATGATTTCATCTTTGATGAAAGAGAAATTTTCAAGATTAAATAAGCCAATAAAAGTCCTGTTATCATCTGGTAAATATGCACTGAGGTAGCCAAGTTCAGTTCCAATTTGTATAAAGTCTTCTACAAGATTTTCGTCAAAATATCTAAGCCCCAAGGGAAGCAATTCCTGTTGAATGAAAAGAGATAACGCTTGTTACTACTTATATAGACTGCCTCGAGTGAGTGAAGTGATTTCTTCTATTGGAAGATAAAGTTAAACAGAAGAATTGCGTGTGATTCCAGTTCCTCTGCGCTGACATGACCATGAACATGAACAGACAAAGCAAAGAATTTTTTCTTGGCAAACATTCAAAATTGGCTGGTGATTTACCTGAGCTTGACTCCTTAGTGTGCACACACACCACATGCTCTTTATCTCTCTTTTTAACTGACAACTTCTTTCTTTGCATATGATGTTCTCTCTTTTAAATGTGACAGTTTCTTTATAAACATATTTTTCTTTCTTATTCTCTCAAAGTTTCTTTATAAATGTCAATTTATATCACTGTCTCTCCACATAATTTTTCTCATCAATTTCATTTGACATTAACTATTATATAATTTTGTCAAGTATATATATTTTTTAATTCTACCCTATCAGCTATCATTTAGTTGACTTAGGGAGTTATGTATTTTTCACTGGTTCAAACTCTACTAAAAGCCAGTTCAAATGTGGATTTTTAAGCTATACACTACTGAGTTGCAATATGATCTTCTTTCACATCCATCTGACTTTTTTGATTGGAGTAAGCAAAGCTGAATAAATGTCCATATTCATCTGCTTCAACAAATAAATCTCTCACTTTAACATTTTGGCATTTATATATATATATATATATATATATATATATATATGTGCATTTTATCAACCCGATAATTGCATCTAACATGAAACAGCCTGTCGCCTCTGAGTGTTGACTTCAATGTTCACTTTTACATTCATATTTACATACAGTCTATCTCTGATATTGAGCACTTTATCCCATAAATATAGCACACCTTCATATATATATATATATATATATATATATATATATATTCCTATATATATATTTTCCTCACTGATAGCACAACTCTGAGTTTCATGCACAACACAATCTTCAGCTGCTGAGTCATGAGTGTTCCTTTAAATGCTGTGAGATTGAACTATGCTTGTACAAATGGAACTTAAACCGTTTTGTTAGCATTGTCATAGTAAAACCAATATACAAAACATTCATGGCCACATTCACAGTTTAGACAGATATTAGTTGAAAATACATCTATATTACATAAAAATAAGCAAAAACTAAAAATCCTAGAAGCTCTTTATTAAAGAGAATTAAATCCCCAAAAAGTCACCTATGACTATAGCAACAAAGTTCTTAAATGATTTTAGCAGCATATATATATATATATATATATATATATATATATAAAATAATAATGATAAATAATAAAAATAAAAAAGTTACCTCCCTTATACTGTGGAAGAATAACAAAAAAAGCACATGAATTTTGAATTTGAAATCTAGAATGCTGCATAAAACAGTAAAACAAACAATTGAAATATTTTGAATTTATAGAAATTTTAACCCACTGAAGATGGTCTCAGATGATATTGAAAGTACTTGGGAAAATAAAAATTATTTGAAAGAAAATTTTTGTATTTTTCTTAACCAATTTTCTAAAGCTACCAAGAAATTAATCTGAGAACTTGAAAGGATTACAGCCAAAATAAATTGTTATGCTGTGTCTAAATTATTTAACCAAACTTGTTTGAATGAAAATATGCTGCCTGTTGGCAGAACTCATTGCCGAGTATTGGGGTGGTTATCAACATTTCCCTCTGTGTGCAATGAGTTCTATGTTGGACCTGAAAAGATGTCAGCAGCCACTACATGTTAGGGTAGAAAGATTCAGAGGATGCAGAGCTCTGGCTTCTCTTTGAACTCTCTGCATCTCTTCTATTTGTCTTCTGGTGTTTTTGAAGGATGTTGTTTTTTTTTTCATGGATTGTCCTTCTGCAGTTTCTGTCTCTGAATTGACAAGATTGAGTTCTGTCCTTAGAAAGGTATTTTTTTAGCTGATCCTTAAATAGCCGATGTAGAACTCAACTCCATATCATCTCTTGCCAGATGCAATCTCTGAGAAGAAGATTTGTGGATATCTTGACATTTGGGCAAAGTTTCTGGCCCATTGAAGTTGTCGGTAAGTCATGATGGTTTCTAGGCTATGCATTTTTACAACATCAATGTAGCAGACCTCAGTGAAACCAGAATATTAGAAGGAAGAATTGATCAAGTGGGATCTTGATATTCTATCTTCTGGAAATGGAAACTAACTCCAGAATGCCAGATACATGGAATAGTTTTTTGTGGTCATAACATCCCTGGTGCCTGCTCACAATCTCTTCCCAAAAGCCATCAGCAAGTGCCTGATACCCCTCCTCATTCTTCTACCTCATGACAACTTCCTCAGTCTATGCTCCAATCCTTGACTGATGAACCTTTGAATGATGACTTTTACTGACAACTGAATGACCTCATCTCCTCTGTTATGCCAAGAGGAAGACTTATCAACTGTGGCCAATTCAATATCAGAGTGGAAAATGATGTTGCAACATTTGGATCCCTTTCCCAACACAGAGGGTTTGAAACAAGTGTACGTACTTGCTCTCTTCAACAGGACTTGAGCAATAAATGCATGAGACACAGAGCTCCAATCTAATGATAACTGCACCTTGGCACATGAACATAAAAACATCTAGAACTCAGTGGGCAACTTTTCCAGAGCATACATACAAAAAGTTCCTGCTCCTACCACAGCCAAGCCATCAACCATCACCTGTAGTCAAAATCACCATTAACAGACTGGATCCAGAGAATATATTGTTGTATATTTAGTCAGCAATCCTTTGTTTATGCATGTTTCATTAAAAATGACAGACAAGGTACTATGGTTAAGCTTTTTATTTAATTTTTCTTGTGTTTTAATAAGAGCTTTCTTTTCTGGACAAAGAGTGTGTAAAAACTGTCCAAATGTTTTATATTTCCGAGCGCTTTCGGCTATACCTTTAGCCATTATCAAGGATGATTCGATTTTTCAGCTTAATTGAGTGTGTGCATTATGTCTTAGTGTGTACTAGGGATCTTTTAATTTCCGAATACGGTTAGCACATTGTGGCTTTGTTCATAGTTAATATCGTTAAGAGTTGGCCTTTTCTTTTTTATTATTAAAGCTTCCATCATTTTTAATCTTTTTTTTACAGGTGGATGCAGTTAATATATTTGTTTTTTCTACTAGTATGTTTCTAATGGAGTCTGGTAAGTTTGTGTGTGTGTGTGTGCTTAAATGGGTTCTAATGGAGCTGTGACCAGATAGGTGTAATGTAAAATGTCTGGATAAGCATGTAGTAGTGTAACCGATGTAATTATTTATGAGTTCGGTTTGATCAGAAATTAAATATATATATATGACTGTGTTCGAATCTGCAGCCTGATAACAGCACCAGTTATGATGTATTCAGGAGCTGCGGCCTGCCCACAGCAACCAATTGGTCAGGATCGATCCTTGTATCAGGCAACAAGCCGTCAGTCGTTGATGGCGTTTGACACAGCAGCTGGTCTCAAAGTTGACCTCTTCAACTATGACCTGTCTTACCCACATTGTGATTTTGATCTTAAGAGGGTCAAGCCAAATTTCCACTAGGGTATCTTAACCACACTAAACCAAGGAGTTGCACACATGCATACAAAATTGAAAAATAAAATGGACAATGCCTGAATAAGTCACGATATGATGTTTATATCAGAATAAAAAAAAATACAGTTCTTTCTTTGTTCTTTTTCTTCTTTTCCCAACCTCTTATAATAACTGGCGATGGTACAAAAATTGCGGGTAGCTTCTTTGAAGAATGTTCAAGTACTTTGATTTGTTTTTTCATAGACGGCACAAGCTTATTCATCTGAGTTTTTCTTCAGCAAAAACTGGATTTAACTTGAAGTACTCTGGCTTGTACTTTCATGAACAGCACAAGGATTTCGTCAGAGTTTTTCTTCCTCAGCAAACAATTATTATTATTCTTATCATTAGGTTGGCAAGCAGCATTATATCAGAACTCCTTCGACTGCAACTCCAATGGCAAATAACTTCAAATCCAACTCCAACTAATGGACCCCAACTCTCTTCAAATCCAACTCCAACTAACTTTGGCCCACGTGAGCACTTGTATTCATGGGTGACCCTTTAAACTGGTGTGGTGTGGGTGAATAGGTGGGTTTTATGCAAAGTTTAACCAGTCGTTTTCTTTTGTTTTCTATTTCACATTTCCAATATTGGAAGGTCCCCTCCTCTTTCGAGAGGAGCCATTATATGATGTCAGCCTTTCTGACATCATCTTCTGCTTATTAATTTTTCGTTCTCAGGGAAAGTTTTGGCTGACAATTTTTCTCAGCAGATAGTCAAGCTGGACATCTTTCAACAGCCGACCTTAACCTCTGGTCTCTGACCTGCCTGCTGTGTCTAACAAAGTTACGTTGTGTAACTTTTTTTCAACAAAATTCATACATCTATTCCCATATCCTGGGAAAATAATTCTCTTTCTGACAAAAATTTAAAATTGTTTTGTCCATACACCATGTTAAATATTGTTACATATATAAAAGTGAGCATTAAAGTTAACACTCAGAGGTGACAGGCTGTTTCATGCTAGATGCAATCGTCAGGCCAAATGTGTTGGTTTTTTTTCTCGACTATTTATATATACGGGTCAGTGGTGCATTGTGGTTAGTCTATTCTGCCAGTTATTTTGGCGGGAGTGGTTTATTTATTATTAACCACTCCTGCCAAAATAAACGTTTAAAGTTCACTCATACCTACACACGCACATCAAGGAAAAGCTTAACACATCATGAAAATACAGTTATAAATCATGATTTATTTCAAATGGTAAGTTTCATCAGACCAAAAATATAAATAGTTTATATTTTCGGTCTGATAAGACTTACTGGTTGAAATAAATCATGATTTATAAAAAGATTTTCGTTATGTGTTAAACTTTTCCTTGATGTATATCATATTGCTCTGTATTTTATACATTGAGATCTCTACAGGCCTATTTTTTAATATTTTATATTAAAAAAAAACATTTGGATTATTCTTTCTACTTATGGATTTGATTTTATTATCTATCTCTCTCTCTCTCTCTCTCTCTCTCTCTATATATATATATATATATATATATATATATAAACATATGGTTCTTTTGATAACATTTCTTTCACTCACATGGTCATGTATGATGTCATAGAACTGCATTATGAATTTGGGACCTGTGTCCGCTATTCCACAACCGTTATCATCGCATAGCAAACTTCTATGTAAACAAAACAGGATGTCTTCTTTGGCAGTGAACATCTGTGGTGTAATGTCCATATAACCACTTTGATGATGGCTCATGTGAACCAGCCATCATCAAAGTGGTTATATGGACATTGTTTGTTTTTGATTTTGTCAACTGCACAGTATAGTAGGCCGAGTTGAGTAAGAGATCAACAAAACTTCTTGTAACACCAAAGATGAACTGCAGGCAAGAGTTATGGCAGCATTCACTAACTTAAACAAGGAGACCATATGGAAGAGTTGCAGGAGATTGTGAAATCATCTGGAGGCTGTGGTTGAAGCCAGTGGCGATTTTATTGAATACATTTACTCTTTATTCTTTCAAGTGTAATTTTAGTAAATATATCTGTTAAAATGATACATCAGTGTTATTTTTCATTTTGTGTAATTTAGATGAAAATTTATCCATCGCACCTATATATATATATATATATATATATATATATATATATATATATATATATAATTTTATATGCTCTGTTTGTTCTCTAGTTTTTCTTTCATTTTATTCATCTTCCTCAAAACATTCATTTCTACATTCATCCAAGTTTGTAATTTTAGTTTTTGTAAGGAAAAATGCCAATTTATCTTTCAATTCTTTTCCTGTTTTTGACAAAACACCATAAATACAAAGAATGGTACCCAAGTGTCTACAAAGATATGAAAAGAAATAATCTCATTTCAAAGGTAGAATTTTCTCAGATTATTTTCTCAATTATCATTTTTCTTCTTTAACAAATTCTTTTTCAAGGCAACGTCATCTTTAATTGCTAAAATATCATTCTACTCTCTTTCTCTCTGTCTTTCTTTGTCCCATCAACACTGCCCTTTGAAATCGTTCACTCTCATTTTTCACCACTGCTCTGTCACACACAAATTTTCACTCGTCATTTATATGAATTCTCTGTTTTTCATATTAATTTGTTTTCCTATTCTCATTCAGTTTCTCTATCACTTTTTATTTTCTCTACTTTATTGTTGCATTTTATTTTCATTGAATTTCCTACAAGTTTTCTTTCATTATCAAAAACTGTTTTTCTCTCTCATTTTTCTCGGAATCATTTTCTCTTTCACTTTTACATCTAATCATTCTCTCTGCAAATCACTGCTTTTCTATTTTATGTTCTCTCTATTTTTTGACTCTCTCCAAATTTCCAATCCTCTTCATTTTACTCACTACATAATCATTAAAGCCGACAAGATTTTGTATAAGCAAACTTTGAAATCTATTTGACAGTTTCAGCACATCAACAGGGATAAAGTCTTTGAGACAATTTGCAAAGAATGATGATCAATAGCCAAGTAATGTGTTGTCTTTGAGAATTGAAAGAATAATGTTACTGCAATAAAATCTTTTTGGTTTGCCAAGTGAGATGATGGAGGGAGATGAAAAAAATGGATAAGAAGAAAATAAATTTTGCCATCAGGAAATGAAAGTAAAAAGATTTTTTTGTCTTTCTTTGGCCTCTTTGCATTAAATTTTGTCTGACAATCTCTTTCTCTTTTTCTTTTGTATCTCTTTGATGCACAATCTCTCTTTCTCGGACATCCATTTCTATTCTGTCACTTTCACATTTTCTTACTCAACAATCTCATATTTGTCAATTTATCTTGTTATTCTCAGATAATTGTCTGTCTCTGCTGCTTGTAATCTTATAGTTCAGTTTGAAACTGGGATTTGGAATGTTGAAAGTTAATGCAAATAAGTAGACTCTTTCCACTTGGAAGAGTAACACAACACTATCAATAATTTTATGTGGTGTGAATATTTATTTATTGATTTCTTAGGTGATAGAATAAATTCCTTCCAGGTTTATTGTATTTTGTGTTGTGTTAGTTAATTCTTTTATTGTTTTAGAAGTAGTTGGAACAAATTTTATATTAAACTTAGATAAATTCTTTTCAATTGCTGTTGGAATAGAATCAGTGGATAGCAGGAATTTGCTCTATCACCTGTAATAATTGTCACTAGGAATACATAAAAGAAACCTTAAAGATTTTAAATAAAAGATTATATGAACATAAAAAAGGATCTTTTACAAAACAACACATTAAATATATTAGTTGCTCACTGTGTGACCAAAATTTTGATTTAAAATTCTATTTTAATTAAACGAAAAAAACAATCAAAGTGTGTAAAAATTCATTTGATTGCAAGTTCATCCACAGTATATTTACTTCCAGATTCTTAAAAAATTTTACCTTTGTTGGTAGATTTTCTAATATCAAAATGTGAGATATTTAATAACAAAAGTGATGGAAACATGAAGAAAAAAAAAATTAAATGAAATCAGCTAGAATATTTACCCAAAAGATATATTTTAAAAAAAAAAATTTCAATTCAAATTTAAAATGTACACTATACCCTTGCCTTTATATGTATATATATATGTAGTTGTAGCAATGTAAACATCACTTTAGTCTGATGAAGTCTTAAAGGATGAAATGTGACATAAAATCTTGTTCCACTTTGTCGTAGTTTTTTTTTCTTAAAATATATATCACCCTGTCAGCTGGGACTGCTGAATACACTCGCTGCATCACTTCAGAGGGGTAAGCCTTCGCCATCAAATGGAACCACCTGTTTGCCATGGGTGGCAACCCTTAATGCCTGATCCAATCAATCAGCTGGTGACACCAGACTCTAATTCACTCATTACACAACTCACAAAGATATACTACAAATAGTTTTTTCAAAACTCTGAATTAGAAGGCAATGAGTGTAGGGTCAATTGGCTTGGAGGGGAACAGCTTTAATATGGCTGTACTTCTCCAATTGTTTAACTATTTCTTGGGTGGTTTAACAAAAGGTAATGCAGGTGCTTGTAACTTCCTATGAGTCTACTGTCCCCCTATATTTTTGTCTTATGTATTTCCCATTAAATTGGACTCTAGGGTGGGTGAAAAGTGAAATATTTTTCCCAAAATTAATGGTTAACAAAGCAACCAAGAGACTACATATTGACTGACTCTGACAGAGATCCAGAACAAAAAGGAGATTTTCTAAAATTTATCATTTTGGAATTAGGAGATGAGATCCCATTCATCAAATTATGCACTTTCCTAATTCAAAAGATCATTTGTTCTAACATAACACCAAAAAAAGTAAGAAAACAAACAAACAAAAAACAAATGGAACAATTTTAGTGGAGGTTGAAAAAAAGAAATGTGCTAACATTATAATGAAGATGAATATGTTTCTTAATAAAAAAAATAAAAATAGAACCTCAAAATAAAGCTGAAAACATTAAGAGAAATAGTCAGAAATAATGGACACTCCTTCTGTCCAATGGAAGAGATAAAAACTGAATTGAAAAATCAAAGGATGATAGATGCTTAAAGATAATATTTTGACAATAAAAAAGATCCTTTATCCAAAATTATTGGGACTGGAAATGCTTCAGGTTTGAATTTGTGGGGGGATTTTAGAATACAAGTTATTTAATTTGTATATAGCATTTATAAAATTGGGCAGCTTAGGAATATCCAAGCATAAACACGATATCCCTTTTTGTAATACAGTTTTTTTTTTCTTAGTATTTGTTTAGATTTTGCAATGTGTCTTTCAATAATCCAATGTGCATTCAGTTTTCAGTGTTGCATTTTCCATTGTCTGTTAAAACACTTTCCAGATATTTACACTTCTGGACTTGGTTAATGTTGACATCTCCAATTCTTTGTTCACATCTTAGGCTTTTTCTCTTGCTGATGACCAAAAGTTCTGTCTTCTGGCAGTTGATTTCTAGTCTTTTTCCCCCCACTTTCCTTTACTTCCCAGTCTAGGGGACAATGAAGTTTTCTTTCTACATCAGCCATCAACAAATTATCATTTTCATATCTTTTATTGTTAAGATTATGCTCACAACAATAAATCCTTGGGACACGGTTGCTGGAGTGATTGAATAATTCTGGAGAGAAGACACATCTTTGTCTTATGACTCTTTCTATTTTTGTTTATTAAATCAATTCATTTTCTATCTGTATGCAAGTGGTTTGTTCACAGTATAAGGTCTGGATTATTCTAATATCCTCTCCAAATAGATTGAGTTTACCTAACAGTTTTAATAGATCCTTGTGGTATACCATGTCAAATGCTTTTGTGCAATCTATAAAGTATAAGCTGCCTTCATTTGTATTACTCTTTCCAGTATCATTCTTATCATAAATATTGCATTTCTTGTTCCTGTGTCCTAACAAAATGACACTGTTCTTGTCCAGACTAATTCTGCTACACATACTATTCATCAGGATTCACATCATTAGCTTGGTTATGTGGGTCATTAAACTGATTGTTCAATGGAGCTTACATTCATTTGCACCTGGTTTCTTAGGTAAATGCTACAAAGATCGATTTACTGAGGACTTTTGGTATGTTACCATTATTGTATATTTTGTTTATTACTTATATAATCCTATCGATGACAAAATAGTCTAAGACTGAGAGGATTTCTATTATGATCACATCTAGTTCAGCTGCTTTGTTCCAGTGCAGATTTTTAGTGACAAAAATATGGGCATCATGATGTGAAATATCATGGACAGAGTGTACATTGAAAATTTGTAAAGAAAGAACTTGACCGCTCAATAGGTGAATGCCCAAATTCATGCAGACATGAAAACGTGTAAAGAAAGATCCTGACCACTCAACAGATTAATGCCCAAATTCATACAGATGTGCAATTTGTAGTGGAGACCACTTAAAAGATGTAAGAACTTGTAAAGAACAGAAGAAGGAAAAAGAAATCTTAACCATAAAATATACACCAAATATCCCTTTCCTGTAAGCATGAAAGATCATGGAAGCTACAAAGAAATACATATACTCAAATAATACTGAAGGTTTGCCCAAAGTTTTAAAAGAAATAACACCAGAACTGGAAGAGATAAGATCTAAAATAATGAAGTCAAATACAGAACCAAGAGAGGAAAAACACAACGCACTTTGTTCCCCTTGCCAAGATAAACCACAAATCAAATCATTTAAACCAAATGAGATGAGAAAAACAGTGTACAACACAAAATTAGAAACAGTTCCTAATGAGCTCAGAAGAAAAGTACCATTATCTCAATTCCAACAAGATAAAGAAAACTAAAGAAAGAAATATTCTGAAACCATGACCAACCTGAAGGAAAATAACAAACAAAACAACAACCAAAAGTAAAAATAAACTAAAACCTGACTGAAAACAAATTTGAAGGACTAGAAGAAATGGACTTTGAGGATCAAAACCTTTAAATGATTGCTCAATTCCTTCAAACAAAACCTAAATCATGACAAATAAGATAATCAATGTGAACTTCAATGAACTACTTCTACTTACTATGAATATTTCTTGAGCAATTATCTGATTGCAAGAGATATTGTTCAAAGCAAATAGAAATATAAAAAATGATTGCCTCCTCTAATTATAATCCTATTGATGGAACTTCAGGTGGCACATTCATAATAGTAAAATAATAAGATACCACAGTTGGATTACTTTAAACATAAACTTACTGTAAAATTGCTGTATCAGCAACCCTACACTAAACCATAACTATATGCTCTATATACTTCTTCTTTATGTGCTGTGTCCCCTTAAAATGTAGGCAATCATGGCTTCCCATAACCTCCTCTCCCTTGTAGCTCTTAATAAACTATGTCTTTAATTTCTTCTTCTTCATACCATCAAAAAACTGAATTAGAACTTAATCATAATTTAATTCAACAAATCCCAAAACCATTTATATTACTGGGAGATTTTAAAGGACACAATGAGATATGTTGAAGTAGCAAAACAAATGGGAAAGGTAAAATTATAGAATTAGTGATAGGGAAAAGACACGTATTTCTGTACAAGGATAAAACACAAACATACCTTTGTCTAACAACTGGCACATACTTAGCCATAGGTTTAACTGCATATGACCATACCATATTGATGTTTGGTGGTGAACTGGCTATAACAGTTGGCATAGAGAATAGTTTGAATTCCAGTTGAATTTGTTACGTTTAGCTACATGCAAATACTCTTGGGGGAGGCATGAATCAATCTCTTTTCTCCCCAGCTATGGGTAAATAGCAAGACAGACTGGGTTCTATAACTTTGGCAACCAGTCTAAGAGAAGGAAAACTCTGAATTCAAACCATCCTGGATAAGGTTGGGCTCTGTCAGGCCATCTTTTTTTTTTAATCATTTTATCTCAAGCAAGGCAATAAAGCCACTAAAATGCAAAGGGTTACTGTGTGTAAAAGAATATGAGAAAAAAAATTTATTAAGGAGAGACAATGAATGAACAAGAATTCAGATTACAAAAGATAATGTCTGCATTTAAATTTTTGAAGGTCAAAGTTTACTGGAAAATAAGAAGCTGGAATAGAGTTCCTCAAGCAAAGAAGCTGTTAGCTTAGAATTTCTGGTTACATCCAGCCATTTCAACTGTAAAATGATGAGATTTTACTGCCAATCTAATACTGTACTTAAATTCATAAAGTCTACATACCAGAGAGAAAAGTTAATCAGAACAATTACCATGAAAGTATTTCAGGAAAAAAGCACAAAGAAGCTACATTACAGCAGTGGGAAAGTGACTGAAACTGAGATGTCAGATCAGGATCTATAAAATTCCAGATTCTTTGTATTTTATCAAGAATCTGTAAATATATAGCAGAAGCACAAGTTCATATATGGCCACAATATTCAATTTATGGATGCCCAAGACACACTTCTGCTGCTATGGGTGCAGCACATCTGGTTGCCCCTATGACCATATTCATCAACTACAACTAGACAGTGCACAATGACAAACAAAAAGGCATTCAGATGGAAACAACAACATGCTAACTAGGAAAGATTCCAAAATCAATGTCAAGACAAACTAACTCCAGAATCAAATAACAACGAGGACCGCCTCATCTATTTTACAAAAACCCTTACATCTGAGGAAAACATATCAAAATCTTCCATCTCAACCAAATTTAGCAGACATTTGTTTGACGAAAATTGCAAAAATGTTATCAGAGCGTGCTGTGCTGCCCTCAGCAAACTCAAATTGAACGCCACAAAAGAAAACTTAATTTCAAAAACAGTAGATCCAAAGTACAGAGAACTATAAAAGAAGTTAAACAAGCCTCAAGGAAGAACTATTTATTTAAGATAAATACGAATATGAAAATCAAAATTGTATGGCACATGCTCAAAAAGATATATTGGTGGAGGTGGAGGGAATAATAACACCTCACTAAAACATTTCAATCAAAATAACAAACCAATCACAGACAAATAAAGATATAGCAAATGCCCTTGCAGACAAGTTGTCACAGAATTCCTCCTCCAAAAAGCAAAACCAAAACTTCCAATATATAAAACAAACAAGAAAAGAAAAAAAAATTCTAGTCAAAAAACAAGGAAAGCTAAAATCAACTGTTTTCCTTAAGTGAATTAAATGAATCACTGGCCAAAATTCAACAGTTGGTCCTAACAGGTTCTTGAAGCAGTTACCCAAAGTATCTCTCAAAATATAATCGATCCTGACCAGGCATTTCAACTTGAGTCACTTTCTCTCCAACACAGGGTGGCTTCCCTGTCTTTTCTACAAACATGGCAACTGTTCTGACAAGCTTTTTTCCCTGGTCCCCTGAATTTAAGTGTACTACTAGATTGACATCTAGGTTCCACCCCTTTACTGTTGAAATAGTTAAAGGCCACCACCACTTCTAAGGCAACAGTTTCTTTTCTCACACTTCCAACCTGTGGAACTCTTTCTTGTTTCCTTGCTTCCCTGACAAGTGCAATTTTCAAAAATTTAAATGCAACATGAGTTGGCATCTTCCCTATACTCAGTTTTTTCTCTCTCTTTAACCCCCTGTGTATTAGTGGCATTCACACCTTGCTTGGGGTGAAATGATTAATAAAAAAATCTTTTAAAACTATATAACAACACTAAACACACCAACATCCAAACTGACCTTCAAAATTCTAACAATAACTTATTAAATTTATTACTAATAGCCTTCACCAGAGTAATGGAGAGAATGATAAGAAGCAGGCAAATGTAGTATTTAGACTAATAACAGAATTTCAATCATGCTTCTGGAATAAAAGAAGTACACTCAGTACAATAAAAGAAGCATTTATTAAAAAGGAACATGTGGTAGTCATCTTTTTCAACTTGGAGAAAGCCACAGAAACATGGATTAAGGACCGACCTGAAGCCTCCCACTCTCCCGAGTTAAAAGGTAGAATATCGATCTTTATTCAAAATTTCTTAGAAAAGTGAAAATTTAAAGTGCAAGTAAGAATTATGCTTTCAGGCTTAAAAGAACAGGAAAAGCAGTTCAATTTTTTCAACATCAAAATAAATAACTATTGTAGAGTAGTTTTCACAGTGGAGGCTTGTATTTCACTAAGTCGGTCCTAAATTAGGTTCGACGTACAAAATGTTAGGAACTTGAAATAATAGTTAATGATGCAGCAATCTAGTTGTGGGGCTCATACTTTAATGTCCGACATCGACTGACTCACACAACTCACTCTGCCCCCTGGCGACTGCTACTACTACTACTACTTATTATCTGTGGGGGAGTCTATTTACAATAAAATAGGTATGTTCCGGTGTAACAATAACATAGTCAAAAAGCTGGAGATCCAGAGTTAATTGCTTCTTGTACTTGGATAATTTTTTGGTATGTAATAGATTGAAGTAAATGTGTACTATAAACTGTAAACTCCAATTATGCTTGAATAGTCAAATGGATTCATAATCTCCAAAACTAAAACCAAATGCATATATTTTTGTAATCTCTACAAAATGCATAATGACCCTTAAATTTAAATAATGAAGAAATACCTGTAGTCAAACAATATAAATATTTAGGCATATTCTTTGATAAAAAAAAAATGACTTTCATCCCACACATCAGGTATTTGAGAAGCAAATTCAACAAAGCAATCCAGCTACTTATTAGCACATACAGATTGGGAAGCAGATATAAATCATCATTAAGATTCTACCAATTAATAGTAAGTTCTAAACTAGATTACAGATATTTTATCTACAGAACAAGAAAATCATAGTTAAAAGAACTAGAAACAATACACCATCAAAGTCTCAGACTGGCGCTGGGTGATTTTAATGTCTCCCATGTCGAAATTCATCATGTTGAAGCAAACAAGCCCTATTATCATTTAGGCGACAAAAATTGGTTTTGAAATACAACACCAAATTTCTTTCATGCCAATCAAGCTCTATGGCAGTGTTGTTAAGCCTAAAACTAAGACTCTCTTTAATAGAAAAGAAAAAGTTATTGTCATTCATCCTGGAAGAGCTTACAACTGAAACTCAATTGAACATACAATATACACACAAACCATGCTCTCAAAAACACTATCCTGGCTTCTAACACAACCAAAAGTTGTATTGGAACTTACCAAGTTCCATAAAGTAAATACCAATTTAATATTCTACAAAGAGGAACTATAAATTATTAAAAATATATACTCCAACCACTCATCCATATATGCAGTTGATTCTAAAAATGAAAACAAAACAGAATGTACAGTTATATTAAATAATATCAAATATATGAAACATTTATTAGATAAATCTCCGATATACAATGTAGAAGTCTTCATAGCAGATTTAGATTTAGCACAAGAAAACATTTCAAAGAACAACAAACTTAATAAATCGATAAACTTTTCTGATTCTAAATCCATACTTAGAGAGCTCCAAAACAAAAATAACGAAAATCCCCTCCTCCTTAAACTTATAAACAAGATAAATGTTCTTTCCAAAAATAGGGATATCATCCTATGCTGGATAGCAAGTGATATCGGTATCCAGGGAAATGAAAAAGCTGATAAAGCAACAAAAGTCCCATTAAACATAAGACCCACAAATATAGACATTCCTTACATGGACTTGTGTCCAACTATTAACAAGTCTCTAAAAGACAAATGGCAACAGTTGTGGAACAACTGTCAGGGCAACAAATTGCCCAGCCTCAGGGAATGGTACCTGGACTACAGATAACAAGAGGTAGTCCTCTCCAGACTTTTTATATAGAAACACATACCCCCACCCACCAACACCTACTCAAAAAAGAAGAACCACCATTATGCATACCATGACAGGAACTCTGTACACAATTGTATATGCATTGATAAAATCTCTAGTGAATTCTAACAAATGTGAGTCAAGTACTTCAGAGCATATAACTTAAAATAACTATTTTGAAAATCCCCAAACAAATCAGATTTTGCAGTCTATAAAGGCCTTTACAATAGAATATAGGATAACAATCAATTTTGCTAAGGTTTATTCTTAGAGAAGTCCTACAGACTATTCTTTAGCAAAAGTTTTATTACAACTCATCTTTATGCAAGTGGCATCCAGAAAAAGCATTGTTATATAATTTGTATTTATCTCCAAAATTATTAATACAATATTTATTTGAAAAAGAATGATGCTTCTACAATTCAAAAATGTTTTAGCTTTAAATAACCAGGAAAGTGTCAATTGATTTCCTAATACTTTATTTTTTAAAAATAAAAAAATTATGAATGCTATACATTTTAAATATATATATATGAAGTGGGTGTTGACCTCAGTGTCCACTTTTATATTTATATACGTGCTATCCCTGATATTGTGTACTTACTGATTAATAAAGCATACATTAAAATTATGTTTTTACCATATATATATATATATATATATATATATATATATATAGCCGATTAGGCTTCATCAGATCAAAGCCAGGAAAATGAGTTGCATGTGTATGTATTTATTTTGATCTGATGAAACCTAAATGATGAAATGCATAGTTTGATGTTTTTTGAATGTTTTTCCAATTGTCAATAATTTATAACTTTGTCAGATCATATACCCAAATTTATACCATATATATATATATATATATAAACTTTTCACCACTAGAACACAAGGGGTTACAGAAAGTGGGAACAAGAGTAAAGGCATGATAGAGGAAAGGATGAAGAGAAGGACAGGGAATAGATCAAGGCATCTATAGATTGACATTGCATTTGAATATACAAACTAGACAATCCCATTACCTGAGGAATAAAAATGGTATGAAGAGGTAATTTAGTAAAATGCTAAACAAGTTATATGCTTTGTGAATTTCCTGCATATAATTTTTTATAGTTCATAAATAAACAGCTTCTTTAAGAAACTAGTAAATAATTTAAACATAGAATTATTTGGTAAATTAATATGCAACTGTTAAATAAAGATTCTTCATATAAGATGTTAATAACAGTAACCAATCAATATAAAATATCAAAAATACCAACCATTTTAGTATTTTGCTAAATTACCTCCCCAACCCATTTTTATTTCTTAGGTAATGGCATTGTCTAGTTTATATAATTTATGTATCTCTTTATGTCTGTCTGTCATTTATAAAAAAATATTTTTTTAAATTTTTACTTCTCTTATAACCCCCACTTTTTTTTTCCTAAAAGAGGCTGTATTTTGCTTTTAAATCTAAATAAATTTTTCACTCACCAGTAATTTACAATTTCCTGTAAAATCCTAAAATAAATATATATTCTTAAGTACAGATGTAATGACAATATTAACTCTTTCCTTATAAGGAAGCATTTGGCGACCAAGCAGCCAGTGTTACTTTCAGCTGAAATTTTATAAGATCTTTCTCTTAAAACAGTTTTTCAGGAAAATAGATTTCTCAAGTCCACTAATTGTTATCACTCTTTTCAGTACTGATGGGGGCTTTTTCCTAACCTTTTGTTTCAAGTCAACAACTTGATTATGTCATTATTTACTCTTCAAGTAACTTATACTATTAATTTTAAGGGTTGCTGTTGTTGAAAGTGATAAAGTTTCTGTTATTTGGTACAGTTCTTTGTTTATGATTCCACAGGGCTTAAATATGATGGACACAATTATTGTGTAAGTGTTTTATTCAATTATTCTACTGGACTAACAAGTTCTAATAATTCACAAATATGCAAAAAAAAAATTGTAAGTATAGTAAAAAAACTGAATAAAAACTTACAAAATATTCCTTATCAGTTGTATTCAATGAAACATACATAAAAGTAGGGTTGCTACCTAAATATACAATATATATGAATAAATTGAGCACTCCTACAGATAGAAGGGGTTCTCAGTTATAAATTCTTTTAAAAGAACTTTTTAATACACAGAAAATAACCATTTTTTTTTCCCATTTATAATCTTTCATGCATTGCAATTTTTCAAAGTGGATGCTTGTTTATTTTGCATGCTCCTGAGATATGCTGTTCTTTTCACATTGAAATATATATTTCCTATATATATATATATATAAACATTGTCAACTCATCATCCATATTTAATGAGAAATATTCCCAAAATAATAAGAATTACAGACAACTCTTCAGAGGAAAGAATATTTAATGAAGTAAAAGAATAATATGAAATAGCATTCAGGAATATTGGATTCAAAATGGAATTAGACTATATAGCAAAATCCAAAGAGAAAAACAGAAATGGAAAAGTAATATGGCTTAATCAACCGTAAAATATGAATGGAGATACTAATTTGAGAAATTTAAAAAAAAAATTATATACAGATATTTTCATAAACAAACAAAACTTTGAATAGAAATTCTAGTAAAATTATTCAAGACAGCAAGAATTAGCATAGCATTAAGCTTTAACTAACTTTGCATAGCATCATAGTTTGCCTGACTATATGTGGTCAGGACAGTTCCATTAATGGGAGAAATGGATCAAACCACAGAAACTGTATGAAAATTAGTTACAGTTGCATGGATAACGTTAAACAAAAACAAACAAGAAAATACTAAATATCAAAAAGACTAACAAAACATATATTTCAGTGGGCTTAGGGTGGAAAAATAAATGATGAGAGACTGGCCGCTGAAAAGTCGATGCGACACGAGACATAGCAAACTTAACAATTGCTTTATTCAAACTGCCGCTGGATCCATTTTGCTCCCAGCATTTCCTAGTGGTGCCAGAAGTTCTTATAATCATCGTCATAATCAACATTACTGATGTTGTCATAACAAAATGTATAGAAATAAAACTAAATGTCCACTATAGGGAAAGGGCTAAGATGAAAACATTGTGACAACAAAGGAAAATCAACAGGAGGAGAACATTTAGATTGAAGCAATTTGGAAAGAGATATATGCAAACCATTTTCTCTAATTCAAATATCAAAGTTATGAAAATAACACCATGTTATCAAAATATGGGGACTAAAAATGAAAGTGAAAACACTGTTAGTAGGAAGTTGCGATCGAATAACAAAAAGAGAAAAAGAAGCAGTGAAAGAAATTATAGCAAAATTTTAACAAACTTACAAGAAGCAGTATGGCAAAAGGATAGTTTTTCTTTGACCACTGCTATTGTTGTATCCTCCTTTGGCAGTTTTTATTCTCTTAAAAAGCTATTTTTAGAATTTACCAAACCTAGGAAACAGGATTTATATATTTTTCTCAGTTTTCAAACTATTTTAGAGAATGAAAGAAACGCTAGAAAATGTATTTTTTCTCAATTTATAATTACATTTATTTGACGTTATGTTCTCAGACATTTTTATAATTTTATGAATAAAAAAACAATTGTTTGCATAGTTATTTCTTCATAATATGCTAAATAATAAATCTTGCTTTGTAAGTGGTTTACATATTCTTATGTCAAAATACCTTTGGGAAAGTTATGGCTCTATCGTGGATTAAATAATAGGACTTGTATCTGGAAAAGTTGATGTTATTCTAAAAAAAGAAAATTGTCAATGCAAAAAAAAAAAAAAAAAAGAATTATTCTTACAATGCAAAAAAGTATTAGTTTTAAATAACCACCAAATGGGTAATAAACCGTAAAAATAAAATCAGTCAGTCAATCACATGTAAATATAAAATTATTTTTTAAATAAGTAAATGTTTAATATTTTTGTTGTCAGTTGTCAAGAAAAAAGAAAATGCATGAGACCAGTTTCATATGTTTGAGCTTGACTAAAATTCTAAAAATAGGTTTTTAAAACAATAAAAAATACTGAGTAATTTTTGTGTCAAGAGAAAACACATCCTTTTATGAGTATGTTTGCTAAACATTGCTGAAATTGCAATCATTGGATGGAGGAGAAATTGAAAACAATAAAATTCAAGAACATGAATGGATTAATAAATAAAAGGAATGAAATTATTTTGAACTGTCAGCAGACTGAAGCATTCTTTTTGCAAAAACATAGAACAATAAATCTCAGGAGCATCCAAGATAAACTGCCATTCTAAAAAAAATGATAGACATGAAATAGGTAACTAAAAATGTTCTTTTACACACACACACACACACACACACACACACACACATATATATATATATATATATATATATATATATATATATATATATATAAAAAGTGAACATTGAAGTCAACACTCAGTCATTCATGCTGGCTGCAATCATCAGGCCAACAATCCAGTATGAAACAGCCTGTCTCCTCTGAGTGTTGACTTCAATGTTCACTTTTATATTTATATTTCCATACACTCTATCTCTGATATTGAGAACTTTATCCCATAAATATAGCACACCTTAAAACTATATGTCTTTATATATATATATATATATTTGAAATGATGCTATATTTATGGGACAATATCAGGGATAGTATTCTTGTAAATATAGAGTGGACATAAAAATTGTCTTCTATCTCCACACTGTTTATATATCTATCTCTTTATATATATATATATATAGAGAGAGAGAGAGAGAGAAAGATACACACAGACATTGATTTTTTTTTTGTGTATGTTTCTTCTTCAGAATTCAAATGCATCTTCAATAACACATTCAACACTGACTGCTTATTGTGCTCTTCATTTTACTCATTTAACCATTATGTTTCTCTTTTCCTGCCTCTCACTCTTTCTCACTCTATATTCTTGTTTCACCTCTCTCTCCTTTCCTCTTTATCTGTCTCTCTGACTCTCTCTCTCTCTCTCTCTGTCCTCCTCTCTCTGTAAATGTTATATTTGTCGAGCTAACAAAGTAATGTACAAATTACAATGAAATTTTCAGTTTAAAATTTTGTTGTTTTGTTGTCTTTTCACTCATAAAAAAATAAATTCAGACAAAATTGCTTGATGTCTTCTGAGATTATTCTGAATATGAAATGAGTTCATATGGAAGCCACAAATTTTGCTCTCAATTTTCTGAGATTTTTTACTTTATTTCTCCATAATCCTCCAAAAGTCTAGTAAATGATATTTAAGTGCCAATGCTAGTATCAAGGCACATAAATTTCAGTTGACAACAATTCAAGAGAAGCATTAATTTAAACTATTAAAATCTGGATAGTTGTATTACTGTGCATGAGCTGAGAGATAGGATTGGGTTTTGTTTACCAAAGAGGATTTCTGATTGAACATTGCTTAATGTTAGTGTTGGAAGCAACTGAAAGTCACTTCAGTCCGCACTTAGTGTTCATGAAATACAGCCTTGTGTTGAAGGTATCCAAGTTCAACAAATGCCTAATTTTTTATCAATTCTTATAAAGGGAAAATGCTTGAAATGTTGTTTTAAGAAGCCAGTAATTTAATCAGGGTCTTGAGCCAAATCTAATGACATGGAAATTGATGAGGAAACTTTTTTTTAGAAACAAAGAAAAAACTTCTGACCTTCTATAGCATATCTATCCACTTATATGGCAATGCATATGGCTCTGTTTTCTTACAGAAAGAGAAGACACACTCAAAGCAACATGAGTATGACTCAATAGATGGATGTTGAGAATATCATTGACTGAACATTCGAGAATTAAGGAAGTTTTAAAGAAAATGGGAATGACAAGGACCCTAAACATCAGAAAGAATCTATTGAAATTTATGGAATATATTCTGAGCAAAGAGAGCTTGGAAAATTTAACACTCACAAGGACATATTGAAGGAAGGAGGGAGATATCAATAAACTATATTTGTATAAATGGATGGCAGAGTGGGGACAAAGAGGGAGGGTAAAGAGTCATAATCTGTGGAGAGCCACATCCTGAAGAGGCATAGCACAGTGATGAAGATGAGGATCATGTCACCATTTGAAGGTGGGTATTTGATTTGTGGAATATTGTATTTATATAGGGAAGAGAGTTTGAAATATTTGTAAATTTAGGTTTCTAACTTACCTGGACTGTAACACTGAATAAGAGATAGATATGTTACCAACTGTCTCTAAGTGATAGCGTTATTTGAATTTACAAAATTTAAAAGCATTCGTTCTCTTTGCTAAATATATCTTTTTTATTGAAGCTCTTTCTTAAATGAATATTCCACATTTTCTGATTTTTTTTGTTTTTGTCTTTTTGTTTCTTTCAGCCCTTTTCTAATTTTGTTACTTTTTTTCTTTTCATTTCTTTTTTCAATTTCCTGCTTTTGTTCCCAATGTCTATTTCTCTTTCTCATCTTCTTTTTGCATCCCTTTTCTCTTGTAATATATCTGTTTGTTTTTGTTTTTTCTCTTTTGATATATTTGTCTCTCTTTCTTTCTCATTCTCCCACTTTTTCCTTCATTTCCTTAATTCTTCCTTTTATTCACACCTTTAGGTAAGTGAGAATTTTCTCTCATTGTCTTGTGACAAGAGATAAGCTCCATCTATTATTCTCATTGTCTTGAAAACTAAATCAATGTTTTTAATCACTCTCCCTATAAACATTCAGTGTTTTTTTTTTTTGAAAAGCTCTTCAGATTCATAGTATCAGTCAACAAGAAATTCTGAATCTCTCACCCCCCCACTCTCTTTCTCTCTATGACTGCCTTTGGCATCAGCCATAAGGCAAAAGTCTAGAACAGTCAATATATCTTATATGGGCCAATCCTTTCTTGCCAAAACTATTTTGCCTGATACCAACATCTTTCAAAAGTTATTAAATTCCCATCTATGATTATAAATATTTTTATTATCTGAAATGGCTTCAAATTTTTTGTCATTGATAACAAATCAGTTAATTTCAACAGCAGTCCAGTGTTGTGATAAAAAGTCTTTGGGGAAAATTGAAATCTGATGTAATTAATTCTTGTAAATCGAATTTGGAAAATAAAAGGAAATGTGGGATTTCATGACTTGCAAATATATTTAAAAAAAGATTTGGAAACTTTTATAAATTCTTTGTTGACAAGAAGTGTGGGAATTGACAAAACATAACATAGCCCGAAGAGACAACAGGGAATTCTAAAATTCTCTGTTTGTTCTGCTTCAATAACCTGAAATGAAACAGAATATTTTGGTCATCTATTTCAACTGTGAGGCAAAGAGTCTTGTGTATTTTGTTGTCTATAATTATCATTTAAGCTCTTTATCCATCACTTGTGAGAAGTCAAATGTTTAAGTGGGTCTCTTTAGCTTTTGATCTCTGAATCTTTGTTAAGTCATGCAAAACAGAGTGTTACATTCTGTCTTGATACTAAATTCAGACTCTTTGATTTTCTCTAATGAAGCTTAGCTATCGTTTAATCACTGAACTTTCAGTCGTGTGCCAAAGTGTCAAAGGAAATGGATAGACTTGTTGATTCTTTATTCTTTCTGTGTGTATTTCTCTTATTCAGTCTGGACTTGAAGGGAAACAGAATTTCTCAACTATAAATAACATTTAACCAAAGCCAACTATTCTACAAAACACAAAGAAAAAATTCTATATATAACCAAAAGCAAGAAAGAGATGTTTATAATTTAAGTGTTTCTTTTTATAAAAACATTCATTTTTTCAGTTGTTTCACCCCCAAAGATATGAAAAGAGACAGCAAAGAAATTTGTTTAGTGTTGTGGATAAGTTTTGAGACTGAATAATCATTCTGTGTTTGTTTCATTATCACTATTTATAAATTCTATTTAATTATCACAAATCTCATCTTATAAATTCCTGAGTAGATTTGACAAACACCTTGGCTGTTTAGAATTATCTTACATTCATTTTGTCAGGATTTTGATAATTTAGTACAAGTAATAGTACAGTATTAATTATTTATTTATAAGTGAATTTTTTTCTTGACTTATTGGGTTGGTTGAATTTTAGTTAATCAGGAGCAAACCTTTAAGGTGAGTAATCTACTCCAACAAAAAATAAATACCATTTAACTTGAAATAAAATGTGTCTTAATATATTAGGCTAGAGTTTATCTTTGTTTAACATGAAACTCATTTTCAGACACATGTTTATAGGAAGAAGACAAAATTTGTATTTAATGTCCTTGACTACTGGTAGTTTTCTATAATAAATAAAGAATTAAAACTGGATTATGTTATCTCCAGAAAATTTATGAAAAAGGACACTTAATGATTCTAAATAAAATTCCTCTAAAATAATTTTCATATAAAATGTTTTTGTTAAAAACTTTTTTTCATACTATTTAAAAACTATAAAGCAAATATCCGTAATTTCACACAAATAAGCAGGAGAATGATTTGGTACAAGCAGCTGGAATCAAATTCATTTTTTGCCTAAAGCTAAAAGTAAAAACAAGTCTTTTAAAACAATGATGTTGTCGTCATCGTAGTAGTAGTAGTGATGATGATAGAAAAAAATGAATGAATAACAACAACAATGAATGCTTTCCATTTTTAGATTTTTATGTTTTTTATGGTTGTCTTTGCTTATTTGTATTTAAGGTGATGAAGAATTGTTGATTTATTATCAGGTGAAAAAGAACTAATATTCAGGATTAAAAAAAATAGAAGGTGATAATCTTGCAAGAAATCACATTCCAGGTTGAGATTCATATACTGGCAGAAGAATCTACAGCACAGGATGAATTCCTTGCAGATCTGACTACCTTGATTATCAGCATCATGCTTTTTGGTGAATAATTCTAACAACACTTGCACAGTTTGTCATACCATGATGCAAAGTTAAGTGGATGATGGAGGTGTGAAGTTATATATATATATATATATATATATATATGTGTGTGTGTGTGTAGCTTATATTTACTTATGAAAATATATGTTAGTATGTAGAAAATACATTTTGTTTGATTTCATTTGAAGCAATATTGTCAATTTTGCAACAATCATGACTCAAAAAGGAGCAGATAACTCTTGACAGCATATGTGTTTTTAGATAAAGAGGAAAGAGAGCAGACAATATTTCATTTGGTTCACTCTCAGAGCCTCAAGTTGCAACAGGAGATAATGAGTTTGAAATCAAGTAATTTAAATGTGTGCAGAAACTGAGCAATAGCAGCAATTAGAAGAATTGAAGAAAGGTCAACAGTGATCATAAGTTTCCAATTTAGATTATATGGAAGCTAAGAGAAGTTGAGAGCAAGCATCAAGTGTTGGATATTAATTATATGGAATCTTTGGCAGGCCTAATTGTGAAAAATTGTTATCGAGGAATAGAAATGGTCAGATGGTGCTGAAAAGTATATCTCACGTGTAGAAATAGCTGCCAGCTTCTGAAAGGCCTAACCAAAGAACTGAAATGGTTGGTAAGTACTGAAAGTTATGCCCAGATGATAGAAATGCTCATACAATACTGAAAATATAAGAAGGAAATAGAAATATTCTGACATTTAACTCGTCAAATAAATTCTGAAAAAATAATTACTTATCTGGTTTTATAAAGTATACATAAAATCATAAAATACCAAAAATTAACTATTAATTTATTCAGATAAATAATTGTTTTAAAGATGGAATCGGTCTTGTATAAAAAAAAAAAAAAAAAAAAGGTAGGAAGGAAGAAATACAACAAATGCTAATTTAAATCAAAAATGTTAAAAATGCAGTTGTTGAGCTTGAAATTAAAATTTTGATTTACAATCTATCTTGATATATTGTGCTTGTTTTAATTTTATCACTGTTTTTAATTATCCCACATCATAGCAGTTCTTTTGTGAGGAAAAGAGATTGTGTTGTATGATCCTGGGCATGTATTTACTGTAGATGATTCCAAAATCAGTGTACTGTCAATAAATTACTTTTCTTTCAATCAAAGCTGAATCCTTTAAATTGAAATCACACTCTGACTTTCTAGAATAAATGATTAAAGCATTGAGTGGATTGGTTTAGAAAAGATTTTAGGGTCTTTTCTTTTTCTTTTCTTTTATCAAAGTGTTTCTTTGGATATTTTTAAGGTTTATTTTGTAAATTCCTTCTTCAGGTTTAATGTTATTTTGTTTTGTGTTGATTGAATTCCTTTTTGTTTTTAAAGTAGTTATAAATAAAATTAGATTAAGTTTAGATAAATTATTTATATTATAGTCATTGAGTTGGTATATAGTATTATGTACATAGTTTTATTAAGGTTATTTGTATTAGTTTTTTTTGTTTTTGTACATTTTGTAAGCTTTTATCTTTGCACTGTATATAAACTAATTAGGATGCTGGAGGAGTTTAAAAGTATTTTCAATTTTTTTCATATAAATATTGAGTGTTACAAATTCTAAGTGCTCTTAAGGAGAAACCTATAATTATTTCATCCTTCAAAATGGCTGAATGACAACAGTATGTTTCATGCTTGAACATAATCATCAAGTCAATCTTCATGGATCAGCAATGAAGGGCATCACCAATCAAGAAAAATTGAATATTGCCATTAAGTGCAACCGTTCTTAACCTAGGTTCACAAAAGTTCATATCTTCTCAGTTTTGTATCGAAATGTAAACAAAGCAGTTTCTAAAGAAGCAGTGGATTATTATTTATTAATTCAATAGATTTTTATTACTTTAAACATTATTTTTAGTGGATACCCCTATTTGAGTAGACATTCCATTTATTTTAAACAGTATATTTATTGTTGTCTACTAGCTCGAATATTTGAGAAATCTTATCAAAGGAAAATATGCACCCTTTGACAAGATTCAAAACTGCATCACCCTTTGCAGGACTTGCGTTGCACTTTGATTATGCTTTGTACAGACTTTAGGTCATCTTCAAATCTCTCCCTTCCCCTATTAAATTTAGCTGCCCACTTTTTGCACCGTTGATAAAGCTGGAGTATCATCTTCTAACGTAGCAATTATGTCAGCATGAATGTCCTTGAAGGCTAAACCCTTTTTTCTGCAGGTTCTTGATAACACCATGATGCCAAATGTTGCCCATTTTTAAGAGATGTCACTACTGGTTACTTTTGAAGTCTTTGGACAGGCAGTTTACCTAGAAAGAAACAATGTGGTTATTAATAAGAAGAAGAGTTGAAATGAATGCATGCAGGATTTCGCAGCTCTAGCGTTAATCCTTCATAATCAACCTAGAAACTTTTCAGACCACCATCATATATATAGATGAATTGCACTAAATTTTAACAAATTTGTGGCCAATGCAAGAATTTAATGTTGGAGATACAATCTCCCAAGATTTTTACCTTGGATGGATTTTTAATGTGCTAAATTATTTCAAACAATGAGACTAGATGTTTTGAATTATTTTGTAATAAATGGCAAATCTAATATATTTATGATCAATATACTGTTGGCTTATATTTTTAATAGCCTTTTCCTCTAAACTATTAGATAATTACATATATGAGGTGGTACTGAAAAGTTTCTGATTAAGGAACCCTTTCAAAAAGATGCAATGTTTGGTAAGATTTTTGGGAAGTGGATTGAGCAATGCATATTTCAGCATTGTCTTTATAGATATTTATATAAATATGCATATGAATGTTATTTGGCCACCTAATGATACCTATTGCTGACTAAAGACATGCATTGGAGATCAAAGAGGCTAAATAACAATAACAGGTTGTATGATTTCATCAAAGCCCTTTTTATTTGCTTCATTGTTTGCTTAATATCCTGGTTAAATAATGGATTGGTCATATCTACTCCACTTCAATTTCCTTTCATGAAACATCAACAGATATGTATTAATAAATATTTTTAAAAAAAAAATTACTCACTTTTCCAAAAATAGCAGACCATTTTTTTAAAATGGTGAAAAGTATGATATTCCTCTGTCAACCTGTTAATTATGGAACATATGCTTTATTCAAATCTTATACAATTGTCTTTTTTATTTGTCTAGAATCAATATAAAGTATTTCTTTTTTTTAAAGAAAAATGTGGAAGTCATGGATTATGGTTGAAGAGATCATAAAATTATTTAATATGTCCCCCCCCCTTTTGACAATGAGGTCACAAGAAAGTTAAAACAGTTCTGTTCAGAGATGGTCCCAGTTTCTGTTTACTCCTCCCACTATAGGGCACTAAAAGTAACTTTTCCTTGGGATATTGGCAGCCTCTCCCAGGACAATACTATCAAAAATGAGATGGGCCAGGGTCTATGGTTGAGGCTATTGGTATCCTTTCCTCGACCATGTTCAATCCAGCTTCTCAACCCTAATCTGACTGATAATGGCTCTCTGGTTAGCAAATTTCGATGCCTTGGGCCTGAGCTCAAAGTCTCATAGGGCAAGGCTCGCTCACAATCTTCAGCATCTTGGGGTGAATGTTACAGGAGACCCTTTTTTCTGTCTAGGGGGTTTATTCTCTATTCAGCATGTTTTGATGGATGTTTTAGAGGTGTTTCTTGGCTGGTGAGCAAGTCTGTGGATACGGTGTGTTCTCTTGTCTTTGTGGATCTGACAGGCAGACTTTGTGTGCTGGATATTACCATCAAGGATAAGGCTCTTCATCTCATTGGGGTTTATGCACCCAATGACCATGTGGAGCAGCTTGATTTGTTTTGGCAGATCAAGCTGTTTTTTGATGACATCTTTAGCAGTTCTAGCATGTGATTGGAATGCTGTCTTTGATCCTGATATATATCGCATAGGGGAAAGATCGGGTATTAACAACCCAGATGTTAAATCATTTCAGGACTTTATCAACAGGTTTGATCTTGTTGATGTATCAAAATGAGCACCCGCAGCAGGTAGTATGGACTTGGATTAAGAATGGCAGCTTGCATTTGGTGGTGTGTTGTAGCTACATTGACCCAGTCCTAGTTAAGAGAGTCAATATAGGGCTTTTAGGATGTCGAAATTTCCATAATATAGTTTATTCAGATCATAGGCTTATATGGGTTTGTGTATACTTAGAGAAGCAGCTAATGTTAAGATTGCTGGTTTCTGGAAATTGAATGTATTATTATTTGGTGAGTAAGATTTCTAGGACCAGCTACTATTAATGTTATAGCGGGAATTGATAGGAGAATAAATGATGGGATCATTTAAAATCTCAACTTAGGTCTTTTGCTACTGATTTTAGTCACTGACTCAATCTAGCAGTATTCGTGGTGCAAAAGGCATGTGTAGAGAAAGTAGATCAAATCCCGTAATAGTGGGGACATAGCCTTAGCTAAAGCAGAGTTGGCCTCCTTGCTTATCAAGAAGGATCAAGCTCTTGTAGTTAGGGCTAGGTTTAAAAAATGTCTTCTAAGGCAATGAACATGGCCACTGAATTGCATGCAGAGTAAGCTCGAAAGGCATTCAGTCGATATATTACAAGCGTCACATTGCCGGCCAAGCAGACTGTCATTACAGATCAGGGCATATGTGAGGCTTTCCAAGATTACTTTCAAGAGCTGTTTACCAGGGAGTCCAGTCTGAGCCCTACTCAGTTTGATGCTTATTTAGCCGATTTTCCCCTCCTTGAGGTGGCTGAAGTGGCTGGGTGCAAGGGTCTCATTACAGTGTCTGAGATTTGGGATGTGCTGAAGCAGATTGGCCTGGACAAAACTCCAGGATTAGATTGTCTTCCTTACAAAATGTACTTGAGGCAGTTGCCCATCATTGTCCCCGTGCTGGCACTGATTTACAACAACTGGATGAAGCAGGGGTCTATATCTCAACACTTCACCAGCGCTGCGATTAAGTTGCTTCGTAAGAACAAAAATAGTGGAAATGGAATAGATAATTATTTGCCTTTGATGATGTTAAACACAGAATTGAAGATTTTAGCCAACATCTTATCCAACCATTTGCAGGCTGTCCTTCCTAGTCTGATTGGTCCCAAGCAGACTTATGCCATGAAGGGCAGGACTATTCAAGACAAACTTCATTTGGTACGCTATTGAGCAAGTCAACAGTGATGTTGTGTTGATCAATTTAGATCAGTCCAAAGCTTTCATTAGGGTTGACCATTGGTTTCTTTCTGGCAGCTGTACTTTTGCACCTGGATCCAACTTCTTATATGACTCCTGGTGTGTTGGTGGAAGTGAATAGAGTAAGATTGAAACCTTTTGTATTGTCTCACTCCATTTGTCAAGGTTGTCTGCTTTTGCCTTTGCTGTACATTCTTTCATTAGAACCCTTCCCTCATGTTGTTATGTCCTCCCTCTTAAGAGTCTATGTTAGAGAAAAAAATTCCCCCCTCTCATTTCTTACTTTTACACAGTAAAAATGGACGAATTTAAAAGTGTAATGCTAGAGTTGTTGAAACACCATCAGGAACAACTACTACTGTTGGAACAGAAATATCAAGAAAGACAGAAACACCAAAAGGAACAACATTTGCTGTTGGAGTAGAAATTCCAATGAGAACAAGCAAAATACCAGAAGAAATTTGAGGAATTACACCTAGAAATTCAGGTTAGACAACAGAAACTGGAAGAAAGGCTCCATCAAACACAGAATGAGCAAAGGCACTTGTATATGCCCATAAAAACCAAAATCAAGACAGCGATAACACATTCTCTCAAAACGCTATATGGAGTGCTATTGAAAACTTCACGTTTGCACCTGAAGAAGGAATTACATTTGCTTCGTAATTTAAATGTTATGAGTACTTATACAATATGGACTGTGCAAATTGGGCTGATCATAAAAAGGTTCGCCTACTCCTCAGGAAATTAGACACAGCAGAATATACTAAGTTTGTTAACTATATTTTGCCTAAGGAAACCAGCGACTTGAAATTTAAAGAGGCGGTTCAATCATTAACACAACTCTTCAGTCTAAAAACAACACTGTTCCACAAGCGTTGGAAATGCATGAATCTCACCCACAAAGAAGACAAAGATTATACTACTTTCACGAGTGTAGTCAATAAACACTGCGATGATTTCAAATTGGCAGAGTTAAGAGCTAATAATTTTAAATGTTTGATTTTCACCCAGGGTTTGATTTCAGTGAATAATACTGAAATACGTCATTGGGTACTCAACCAGCTTGAAAATGAGTCTGACATTACTTTACAGCAAATTGCCAAAGATTATCAACATTTTGTGAGCATCAGAGAGGATTTGAAAAACAGAGTGGTATGGCTCACATTAAAGAAATACGCCAAAGAAAAATTTAGAAAATACGCCAACCAAAGAATAAAGTTACTTTGCCTTCAAGACCATGTTTTGGTTGTGGTCAATTACATTGGTATAGAGATTGTCCTTTTAAACATAAAATTGTTTTAATTGGTATAAATTGGGGCACAAAAGTTCCCACTGCATGATTAAGAACAAGACAAGTGTTGTAAAAATTACCAAGTCTGATGAACCAGAAAGTCATGACATCAGGAAATATATTGAAGTGGAAATATTTAACAAAATATAATGCTTAAGCTTGATTTGGGTTCAGACTTATCCATAATTAATTATCAAACATGGAAAAACTGGATAAGTTGACTTTGTTAAGAATGAACTGAAGAGCTGAAAGTGTAACTGGCGATCCTATTAAGTTTATAGGTGAACTCATAACGAACGTGTCATTTAAAAGTAAGACTTTAAAACTGAAGGCACATTTTATGAAGAATATGAGTAATTTGTTAGGGACTGATTGGTTAGAACAGTTTTAACTTTGGGATATGCCTATAAATTCATTATGTCAAAAAGTCGAAAATTTGACTGACAAAGCAGAAAAGTTGAAAAGTGAACTTAAAAAAAATTTTCTCATTTACCGTGGAGGACTAGAAAAATGTACAAAAATGTCTGCTACATTTGAGTTAAAGCCAGATGTAAACCCAGTTTTAAAAAAAAAAATGTAACATTCCATTTGCCTCATTAAATGAAATTGACGAGGAGTTGAATTGTCTTGAGGAATTGGGAGTTCAGGCAAAGTTTGAATATAGTGAATGGGCATCTCCTACAGTTTATATTAAAAAAAAAGAGCAAAGAAATTTGTGTATGTGCTGACTTCTCTACAGGGCTGAACAGCACCCTAAAGGATCACCATTATCCCCTTCCAAGTCCAGAGGAGATATTTGCTAAGCTCAGTGGAAGAAAATATTTCTTTAAGATTGACTTAAGTAACGCATATCTACAAATACCCATGGACAAGGAGTGCTTGAAGCTCCTTTGCATAAACACCCACAAGGGTTTATACAAATTTTTAAGACTTCCATTTGGGGTTAAGGTCACTCCTTCCATTTTCTAACAGGTCATAGACACAATGTTAAATGGTTTGGATTTTACAGTGGCCTATCTCGATGACATCCTAATGAAAAGTGAGAGCATCGAGGAACACAAATTGAACATTTGGCAGGTGTTCAGGAGAATCCAGGATAACGGATTTAGATTAAAAGATGGGAAATGTGAATATTTCTTAGAGAGGATTAAGTACTTCAGTCAAATGATTGACAAAGACAGAAGATGTCTTGACCCAGATAAAGCAATGGCAATAAAGAATATGCCAGCACCAGAAAATGTGTCGGCTCTTCAAAGTTTTTTTTAGGTCTTGCCAATTATTACAATGTTTTTGTACCAAGAATGCACAGCTTGACAGCTCCACTTAATGAATTATTGAAAAAAGATAAAGAGTAGGAACAGACAACCAAATGCCAAGAAACATTTGAGAAAATAAAGGAGGTCCTTCATCAGATCTGTTCCTGACTCATTACGATCCAAACCTTGACATCATCGTAGCAAGTGATGGTAGCTCTTATGGCATCAGGACGTGCTTTTTACACAAGTTAAAGGATGGATCTGTAAAACAAATCGCCCATGCATATAGGACGCTATTACCAGCTGAAAGAGGTTACTCACAAATAGAAAAGGTATCATTTTTGCAGTGACTAAATTCCAGAGATTTATTCATGGAAGGTACTTTTTGTTCCAGACCTTACTGTCTTTGGATCAAAAAAGGGTCTGCCAACACACACTGCTAATAGACTGTAAACATAGGGAACTATTCTCCTCAATTATAACTACAAAATGGTGTTTCTCCCACCCACTAAAATCCATCATGCAGACAGGTTGTTAAATTGATACCTAAGTATGCTGAACCCCTGGAAGATGCAGTCATTGTTGCCATAAGAACAGCGATGAAAATAAAAAGTACCTTGTGCAATACTCTCAGGGAGCTTCCTATAATCATGGACGAGATAATAGACAAAGTGTCCAATGATGAGTTCATAAAGGAAGTGAAGGACAAACTAAAAAGTAAAGAGCAGAATATCTCTGAAGTTTATTTGCTCTGTAATGACATACTAATGTACAGAGACAAAGTAGTAATCCCATCCACACTACAGAAAAGAACTTTAAAGGAATTTCATGTTGGCCATCCGGGAACTTCAAGAATGAAGAGTCTGATGAGGAGTTATGTCTACTGGACCAACATGGACAAGGATATTGAAAACACTGTAAGATAGTGCAAAGGATGTACTTTGGCTGCTAAAGCACCCCCGTTAAAATTTAATCCCTGGCCTAAAAACAACTGCCTGTGGTTGCAGGTACACATTGATTTTGCTGGTTCACTTGATGGTTTTTACTATCTTGTAGTAATTGACAGTTATTCCATATGGCCAGAAATATTGAAATGTAAGAAGCCAACCTCAGAAGTGACAGTAAAGTTTTTGCACAAGCTATTTTCCCATTTCGGAGTGGTTGACTGTATTGTAACAGACAATGGCACACAGTTCACATCCTGTGAATTTAAAGATTTTTGTCAGTCATTCCTGATTGAACATATTACTACCACACCATATCATCCAAAGAGTAATGGACAGGTAGAGCATTTTGTTGACATTTTTTAAGAGAGCACTGAGGAAGGTGAGAGGTACTCCCACCAATACGCCTATACAGAAGTTTTTGCTGGTCTATCGGTTAACTCCTAATAGCAGTGCTCCATCTGCCAAGATGCCAGCAGAGGTTATGTTTGCCAGGAAAATAAAATCAGTATTTGACAAATTCCATCCAAGTGAAATGAAAGCAGGAATAAAGTGATTAAAAAGCACTTTAAGAAAAGGTGAAAAGGTTTATTTTTGTGTATTTGGGAATAATAAATCTCACTGGGATATAGGCACACTAGACAAACAAGTTGCTAACATGATTTACATGGTTCAGGAACTGAAGTTTATACACAATGTTATATAAACCAAATTAGAAAACTGTATGAAAGTGTAGCCGACATGGATCCCACAGAAGATGACACTATGGATGTTGTCTTTGATATGTTTGATGTTTCAATACCACAATCAGTTGCAGAGCTCAGAAGGCTCAAAAGAAAAAGGAAATTCATGGAACCTTTAAAATTTAACCCGAAAAAGAAAAGATATTGAATGTCTTTCATGTCAAACGATGTCAACAGAAAAAGGAAAAGAATGAGTAAAAAAAAAAAAAAAAAAGACTCCATACGGAGTCAGGCTGAAAGGGGGTGGGGGTTGTGGTGTCCTCCCTCTTAAGTGTCTATGTTAGACTCTTCTATCTACTATAAGTTTAGTAGGAGAGAAGGTTCAGTGAACGCTGAATGGATTGAGCGCTAGCTCATTTGATACACTCTTTCTAGTTGTGTAATACTCTTCTGATGTATTTAACCATTTACTTGGTCACAACACTTCACAAGTTGAAAACAAATCAGTCCAAAGCTTTCAATAAGAGTTGACCATTGGTTCCTGGCAGCTACCCTTTTGGCCGCTGGTTTTGGGCTGTACTTTTACACCTGGATCCAACTTATGTGACTCCTGATGCATTGGTGGAAGTGAATGGAGTCAGATCAAAACCTTTTGTATTGTCTCATTTGTCAAGGTTGTCCACATTTGCCTTTGCTGTATGTTCTTGCGTTGGAGCCCTTCGTTCACAAGTTGAAGATGAATCCAGTCCTTTACCAAACTTCCCTACCTGGTGCTACCACCTTGGCCAGGTACTCTGCCTATGCTAACAAAGTTTTGGTTCTTGTCTGGAGCAGAGCCGAAATTGATGAAATCAGCAAGAAAATCGGAGAGTATGAGAAAGTCACAGGGGCCACTATCAACTGTGTAAGTCTGTTGGCTTGCAGTTAGGTTCATGAAGGGGTGTTTCTCTTTCTGGACAGACAGGCCAGTCAAGATACTTGATATCTGGTTCACTCCTGACCTCCTCTTGGAAATGAATCAATCAGAAGTGAGGGAGAAGGCCAAGGTTGTAGTTCATCTGTGGTCTTGGATGGAATCTTTTCTTGGATGGGTGGAGAGAAGTATGTGGCTTGCACATCTACCCGATTCTCCATACTTCCAATCCTGTCTGCCCTACTATTGGGGTTTGTAAGGCTCTTGTTCTCCTTCTTGTTAGGAGACAAGGCTCTCAAGTTATGTCGTAAGATCTGTTACCTCCACCCTTCTGAGGGCAGTTTGGGTCTCCCTGGTGTTGAGATTCATTGACATACACTTCACATCTCTTACCAAGACTGGATGGGTTTGCAATTGGATGAGAATGGTGAATTCTGGAAGGAAGATACTTATAAGAACATTCCATCCTTGAGAAGTATGCTCTCATGTGAGGAAGAGGCCGGCCGTTTACTCTGAGACAAGGGTTCCTTCTACAGCAAATGTTGGCTTGCACTCAAGTGCCTCTTGTGGGTGACAATTGACCTCTCCAATGTCCAGCTGTTATCCCATAAGGTTACTTGGAGGGAGGGGGGCGTTCATGATGATTTGATAGGTGATCTTGGTCTAATGAAGCAGAAGGCTTGCTCCATATGACCTTGGGCGCCAGGGGTTCAAATGTCTCACTAATACTGAGGCATCATTCACCTGGCTGGTGATTCACTGGACACTCTGGATTGCCAAAAAACTTTGTTTGGCAGGTTTGGTAAAGTCTCCAAACTGTGTTTGCTGCAGTGGGGAAGTGGAGACCCTAGGCCACGCCTTCTTTCATTGCATGATCGTAGGTCCATTGTGTAAGTTTGTTGAAGACATCATGGTTCATATGCTGTGTGGAAAGTTCTTTGTCCTCAAGGCTAGTTCTGTTTGTAGCACTATTGTACCAACATTGACTAAAGTTGAGCACTATGTTTTCTTTTGCTTACTGGGTGTTATGCAAGTTGTGATATGGATGACGCAACAGAAGGAATTCCATGGGACGAGAAGTTTACCTTTTCCCAACTGATCCTGTTCTTTAAGCACCTGCTTAAAGTCAAGATCAGGACAGAAAGGAAATGACTCCATCCACTGGAATTTGGCAAAAGGTGGGTGAGTCTTGCAATGAAAGGTGTTAACTTGGAGTGGCATTTTGATGCTGGTTAGGCATTATGGATTTTGGGATTGCTGGATTGAATATTGCAGCCTCAACTGAAATAAGTTAGTTTAGGTTTGTGACTTTTTTAGTTTTTTTTCTTCATCCAAGTTAACTTAGCTAGGGTATGTATGCTCATTGGCCCCTTTTATTTTTTTTGCCCCCACTTTCTTTGTTTAATTCCCCCTCCCCCTTAGCTGACCGGAGATGTCAGTTATAAGGTAGATGAGGAATGCCTTTTGCTTTTTGGGTGCGATTTTTTGTATTTTCTGTTGTGTTTGGGTTAGGGTGTATTTCTGTGAGTGTTAGGTCGTCTTAGTGATTTTTTTTTTTTTTTTCATTATTTAAGTTCTGCATTATTTTTGTATGGTTAACTGATGTCTCTGCCACATTTAGTGATTGCAGGTGGGGGTTATTGTTTTGTTTCTTGTAAATAAATTTTGTTTACCAATATAAATATTCATTGGGGTTTATAAATTTTAAAAAGTTCTTTTTGCATTCCCCAACCCCACCACAGACAAAATTGTACATATGGGGAATAGTTAGGACTTTATAGAATCTCTGAGGTATTATGGTGGTTGTAGTAAGAATAGTAAGTAAGAATGGGGTGTTTTGGTGCAAGGGTTATTGTAGCATGTCTGGCTCAGTGATTGTGGCTAGCTAAGTTTTAGTATAAGAAAGATGGTGACCAGCCTTCCCCTTCCTGATTATTGCTCTTCTGCCCTATTTGTACACATGTGCAATAAATATATGAATTTTTCTTTTGTCTGACAAAGTGTTGTCATTCTGTTTATTGATCAAGATCCTGTTTTATCAGTTAAATTTACATTTTATAATTTTACTTTTGAAATTGCTAACTGTGTAACCAAAAAAGATCTATGCTAAGAGTTTCTTCTCTCACACTTCTTACTTGTGGAACTTGTTGTTTTAGGGGGCAAAATAATTTATTTTTTCTTTTTCCACATGTCTTGTTTTCCTTTGTTATTCCTCTTTCACTATGCTTCATTTGTTTGATCATTCGTTTGTCTGTCAGTCCATGAAGTTGTTTGATACTTGATCAAGCCTCCCACCAACTAAATTCTCATTGACTCATATAGCCACTTTTCTACCCATGATTTTCTATTTTCTTCACCATCCATTATAATTATGTGTAATGCAGGCAGCATCCATTATGACACAATTCTTTTACAGAACTCTCTTTGTCAACTATGATTTTCGAAAATTGATATGCAATGTCAATTATCATCTTCTGTCTTCTTGAATTCTGTTCTTTTAATGTCCTTTCTCCTCAAAAACATTTTCTCATTTTCTTTCACACTCAATAACCTTTTGTGTCTTAGTAGCTTTATCATCTTGCTGGGAGTGAAACAATTAAAAAACATGAAAAAGAAAAAAATACTGAAAATGGTGCTGTTGTATATATATATATTCAGAGATTTGGAATCTGATTTTGGAAGTTTGTTTCATTCGTTCGCTTTAGATTAGGTAAACATCCAAGAAAAGGAAAAAATATCAAAGCTTTTCATTGTGTGACAAAAATGATTCAAAGTCTTTAAACATAAATTACAAAAAATTCATCATTTTTCTCATGAAAAGAGAAAAATTCAATTCTAAATATCTACATTAATCAATGGCCAACAGATTGCTTTTATGAAATAGCCATAATAAAAGGCAAAATACATTTTCAAAATCCTATTCTAACAGGGGAAGATCATAAATTGAAGGTTTTGAAAATTTTCAACCAATTTTAGTCTTGGAAGTTCCTTGATTTTACAATGTGTTTTGTCATTTATTTTTCTTCTTTCTTTTTAAATATTTTGTTGCAAAAGCAAAAAGGAAAGACTTTACACTTTTCTTTGAGAAGCTTTTGACTTTGTCCTTCTATATTTAGAAGTAATTACTGTTTAACATGGCTTCACTGTTAAGAATGGAGAGAAAAATTAGGAGCCCATGAAAATATCAAACAGTAACAAGAAATTAAATAATATAAAAGCAGAATTTGCCTTCTTGTTTTTTCTTTTCTATTTTTTGGCTGAAAAATGTTATCACCTGAATCAATATTTGGAAGCAATGATTGTTTGACAGAAATATTCTATGGAGATTGCAAAAGATGATGGAAGGTTGTCGAACAAACCAATCTGATGGCAGATTAAAAACAGAATGCCATTTCAGGTATAAATGACCCCAAAATCACAAGGAAGGTCTTACAACATACACATCAACTCTCAGCCTTGTATTCATGCACACTCACAACTGTACATCACTATAATTATGTTTGTGTACCTGTATGTATATATCTACATTTTATATAAATATATATAACTATATATACACATACAGTAAATATATATTATAAACATATATATTTGGCAATAGTAACAAGAATCCTTAATGTCTAACAAAAGATGTAGTCCAGTAAATTACTGGAGCTTTTAACATATTTAAAAGTTACTAGATAAAATGCTCAATATTATGTAAAATATATCAAGAATAGTTAATAGATAAAAAACGAATTCAAAAGACTTTTCCACTGGAATTCAAGTTTTGCAGATATACTGCTTGTCAATGTTAAATAAATCTACTGAATTTATTAATAAATATCATATTTATATACACTACATACAAAATGCTAGTTATTGATGCTAAACAAATTTCAAATGTGTTTTATACTAGAAAAACATAATGCTACAACATTTAAATTTACATGTTTGTTTTTTATATTTTTATATATTTTTCATTGTTATAAATAGTATTTTAACTCAGCAAATGTATGTATGTATGTATATATATATATATATATATATATATATATATATATATATATATATATATATAGTACTTATTGGAAAGAGCTCAATATCAGAGATAGAGCTAACATATTTAGTTGTGTTGATGTGAGTTTGTGACCCTGAGTTTCATGCCTTTTGGGATTGTATGATTGCAATGGGCATGAAACCCAGGGTCACAAACTCACATCAACACAACTAAATATATATATATTAAACAAGCAGTTCTATTAATGATGGCACGAAGCTTGCTATCATCTAATGTCAGTTCAAAAACAGTAGACATTGTCAAGCAGATGGAGCAACTAGATTTTATGTTGCCTGATGCATGTTGAGTTATTTAATGTTGGATTTTGTGTGTGGCAACACCTTACTCAGTAGTAATGTTCAACCAGACTCGCCTTGCCAAGTATTAGCTCTAGAATGACTAGAATAGTAAAAACTAATTAACAAGAAATGTAAGCACAATTGTCATTTTCTTGCTTAGGTGATTTTCCCATGTACAATAATGCCTCAAATTGGATTTTTCAACAAATGTAGAATAGGCCATAATTACTTTGTCAGGGTATAAATTGCAGGCCAGCTGTAGATTATCTCATGCTGACACATGCAAGTACTTATTCTGCTTCACTGACTGATGATCATGGATTCTCTCCTTATTTGGAGGTCATAAAAATAAATCTGACAGATTTTACTTTGCACATGAAGTTCACCTGTGAAACAGACCATTATACTTACTTTTCTTTTTAATTTGTTTCTACTTATATATATATATATATATATATATATATATATATATATATATATATAATGAGGGGAAACAAATATTCATACACATACAAATTTTGAATTTATTGTCTTTCCAACTAATGAATAAACATACTTTTCATATAATTAACTGTACACAGATGCATAATAACTGAATATGCATAGAAAAGAGAAAAAAAAATGATTTAATAGAAATAAATCCCACTTATCCATTTTAATGTGTGAAAAAACTATTTGTACAATACAAAAAAGAATACATAATCTTCATTTAATACTTTGTAGAATAGCCATTATTCATTTCTACAGCAACTGACCTTTTCTTGCAGTTCTCTTCTCAATTAATGATTTGCAAATTTTAGTTGGTATTTTGTTCCATTCTTCTTTGCATATGGTCTTCAGAACCAGGATGTTTGTTGGAGCTCTCGATTGGATTTGAATTTTCAAATAACACCACAGTTTCTTGATTGAACTTAAATCTGGGGACTGACTTGGCCATTTCAGGATATTTACATTATTTTTAGCAAGCCATTTTCTTTGTAGATTTTGCAATGTGCTTAGGATCATTATCTTGTTGCATCTTCCAATCAGGAGGAAGTTCAAGATTTTAACCAAAATCATTAAATTTGCTTCCAAAATATTTTGATATGCTGTGGCATTCATTCTACCATCTATTACTGATATGCTGCCATTACTTTTTGCAGAAAAACATCCCCGAATCATGATGCTGCCACCACCAAATTTCACTGATGGAACTGTGTTCTTTTGCTTGAAGGCATTGCTATATTTCCTCCATACATGATTTTTAGAATTATGTCCAAACAACTAAATTTTGGTTTCATCACAATACTCTTTTCCAATATGATTTTTCCTTATGTTCAAAAATGAATTTCAACCTAGCATCTCTGTATATTTTCAATAGCAGTGAAGTTTTCTGAGGAGTGCGTGACTTTAGATTGTTCCTATGAATTTCATTGCTTATTGTCTGTTTAGTGACACTGGTTCCTGAGGAAAGCAAATCATTCTGAAACTCTTGATGAGTAACCATTGGATTTTGTTTAATTTGACATATTAATTTCCTCAAAGATCTTGCAGAGATCTTCCATGAAGCACCAGTTCTTCTTTGTTTTTTTTTTTGTTTTTTCTTCTTTGGTTTTCAACAGTTTTGAATTTTTTATACCTTGCAATGAATGAACTAATGGTAGTAAATGGAATATTCGAGTTGTCTGAGATTTTCCTGTAACTTTTTCATTCTTCTCAGAGCTTCGCAATCAGTTATTTTTGTGAATTTGTCAATTCTTTACTTTTTGCCATGATGAAAACCTTGCACAAATATCAATTACAGAATGATTTGTTTGCATTTTTTAGACTAAAAATAACTACTGATAACATTGGAACATTCTAAAATATTCCACTTGAATAATCTAAAGTATTAAAGCAATTTAAAAGTTTTAAACTCTGAAATTTGCATTGTATGAATACTTTTTTCATCCATTAAAATGTATAAATGGGATTTAATTTTATTAAATCAGTTTTTTTTCTGTTTTCTGTACATATTTAGTGATTATGTATCTGTGTACAGTTAATTATATGAAAAGTATGTTTATTCATTAGTTGGAAATACAATAAATTAAGAATTTGTATATGTGCAAATATTTGTTTCCCTCCACTATATATATATATATATATATATATATATATATATAAGACAAAGTGGAAAAACTTATATACAATGCATTTAACAAATGTGATGTGTGTTTGGGATTGACATCTTCAACTCAGAATGAAAGACAAAATTGTGTGTAAGGAAAATGCATTGGGATTTATGACAATAAGTGGGGCAATAAATCAAATTAACTGATCAGGACATGAGATCAGAAAGTTTGTTTATATATTTTCAGCTGTTGGTGTCTGTTGGATTTTAAATTTGCTCACTCAAAGTAGATAATTATTTTTTTTTCTCTTATGCATTTTGTAGCTACTGCTTTTGCAGTGATGGTGATATTATGTAAGGTCCTTGTCTTAGGTTTATTATTGAGAATTTGTGAGAGAGAACAGTACTAGGAAGAGGAAACAAGTCAAACAGTTATGTCCTGACTCCAAAAAGAAGAGGTATTGAGTAAAATTTCATGGGAAAATTAGCTCAGGGCGAGGTGTTGTAATGGAATGATCTGCACTCACTATCACCTATGTGGACTGACTATATTGGTAGATATATATAGTAAGCACAAGATATACCTGGTGGACTTGCTTCGGGAATTACTAGCTTGCTAATCAATTCCGTGTCTTTCAGTAGTGTATTCTCTTTTACAGTAAACCTGTATTTTTTCATCTACACTCATGTTGCTGTTCCTTTCACTCAAGTACGACATTTGTTTGTTTGTAACCTTCTTTAAGTATACAACATATATATATATAAGTTTAAAATTTGTGAGGTAATGGTGTCCAATATTGGGAAATATATTTAAAGACATAAACAGTCATCATGCAGTGTTGATTTCTTATTCACATTATATATATATATATATATATATATATATATATATACAGTGTGTCACAAAAGTGAGTACACCCCTCACATTTCTTCAAATATTTAAGTATATCTCTTCATGGGACAGCACTGAAAAAATTACCTTTTGACACAATGAAATGTAGTCTGTCTGCAGCATATATAACAGAGTTAATTTCTTTTCCCCTCAAAATAACTCAAAATATAGCCATTAAAACTAAATCCCTGGCAACAAAAGTGAGTACACCCCTAAGAAACTACACCCCTAAAAAGTGAGTACACCCCTAAGAAACTACACCCCTAAATGTCTAAATTGAGTACTGCTTTTCATTTTCCCTCCAAAATATCATGTGACTCATTAGTGTAACGATGCCCATGTGTTCATGGGGAGCAGGTGTATTCAAATTTGTAGTGCAGCTCTAACACTCTCTCTTACCGGTCACTGAAAGTTCCAACATGGCACCACATGGCAAAGAACTCTCTGAGGATCTTAAAAAACGTATTGTTGCACTACATAAAGATGGCCAAAGCTACAAGAAGATTGCCAACACCCTGAAACTGAGCTGCAGCACAGTGGCTAAGATCATCCAGCATTTTAAAAGAGTAGGGTCCACTCAGAACAGGCCTTGGGTAGGTCGTCCAAAGAAGCTGAGCGCACGTGCTGAGCGCCACATCCAAATGCTTTCTTTGAAAGATCGGCGTAGGAGTGCTGTTAGCATTGCTGCAGAGATTAAAGAGATTGGGATTCAGCCTGTTAGTGTTCAGACCATACGCTGCACACTACATCAAATTGGTGTGCATGGCTGTCACCCCAGGAGGAAGCCTCTTCTGAAGGCAATACACAAGAAAGCCCGCAAACAGTTTGCTGAAGACATGTCAACAAAGCCCATAGATTACTGGAACTATGTCCTATGGTCTGATGAGACAAAATTTTATTTGTTTGGTTCTGATGGCCTTAAGCATGTGTGGCAGCGACCAGGTGAGGAGTACAAAGATAAGTGTGTCATGCCTACAGTCAAGCATGGTGGTGGGAATGTCATGGTCTGCATGAGTGTTGCAGGTATTGGAGAGTTACATTTCATTGAAGGAAACATGAACTCCAACATGTACTGTGAAATACTGCAGCAGAGCATGATCCCTCCCTCCAGAAACTGGGTCGCAGAGCAGTGTTCCAGCATGACAATGACCCCAAACACACATCCAAGACAACCACTGCTTTACTGAAGAGGCTGAAGGTAAAGGTGATGGACTGGCCAAGCATGTCTCCAGATTTGAACCCAATAGAACATTTTTGGGCCATCCTCAAGCAGAAGGTGGAGGTGTGCAGAGTCTCAAATATCCGCCAGCTCTGCGACATCATCATTGAGGAGTGGAAGAGCATTCCAGTGATTACCTGTGAAGCTCTGGTAAACTCCATGCCCAGGAGAGTAAAGGCAGTTTTGGATAATGATGGTGGCCACACAAAATATTGACAGTTGACATGTTGTATGTTAATATTGACAACTTTTCCTAAGGGGTGTACTCACTTTTGTTGCCAGGGATTTAGCTTTTAATGGCTATATTTTGAGTTATTTTGAGGGAAAAATAAATTAACTCTGTTATATATGCTGCAGACAGGCTATTTTTCATTGTGTCAAAGTGTCATTTTGTCAGTGTTGTCCCATGAAGAGATATACTTAAATATTTGAAGAAATGTGAGGGGTGTACTCACTTTTGTGATACACTGTATATATAACAAATGTGTATACATAATTATATCTGTGTGTGTGTTTATGGAGAGACATATTAAGAAAATTCATTTTCTTAATCTCAGGAAGAACCAAAATTATCTTTTTTTTATGAAATGAAAACTGACATTTTTTTTTCTGTGGGTTGATGTTTGTGTTTATAAGTTTAAATCCAAAATGGTTTTTGCGGCAGTTTCAGATTTATGCTGATTAGAAATTTCATTAAGAATCTGCAGTAATATTTCAACCTTTAAAACTTATTTCATTTATTTTTTGATTGATATCCTGAAATTAAATATTTTTATTATTCCACATAATTTTTATCCTTTTTTTTTTTTTTAAAAACTTATATCTTTGTCTTCTGAAAAAGACTCAAATTTGCATTCTTATCCACAGGAATTTGCTATGTAGAAATATCTTCACCATTTTGAACATAAAAATATAAAATTAATGTTTCAGTGTAGTTATTTCTTCACAATGAATTCCCATAATTTTATCTCCAATAAACATAAGATAGAGAAAATGGAGATATAAAGAAAAATAAATATCTCATATACTGTAGCATTTAATTTGCTTATTAATTTTATATTCAGTTTGTAACTTGTGGATCTTCTTCATTGCTTTTGTTTGTGGTCAGCAAAAACTTTAATTTGTTTCTCATACTTTTAATCAAATGTTCTGTTCGACTTGAATATAAATTTTCAAAACTCACGATTCCATTCTACATCTGTTTTTCTCTCTTTCAATTGGGATTGTCAGCTAAAATGACACAAAAAAGTCTTAAACTTGAACAAACTTTTTCAACTGATGTGTAACAGATCAGTGCAAAGACTTAACCAGAGACAAGAATTAATTCTGAAATTAGGTGCCCTCACATGCATTTTCCACTCTGCAACCTCTGCCACATGTCTATCACTATTCCAACTGCAAATGTTCAGATGAGCTCCAATTTTCAGTTCCATCACTTTAGACCTTTATAGCTTGGATGTACACTGCTACTTCCACATGGTCAAATCAACCACATTTCCCCCTGTTTTCTAAATGCATGGAGGAATTTTTTTCAATGAGTTGCTACTTTGAGGAATAAATGTACATTATTCCCTGAAGACTACAGTCTTCAAGTCAAGGCTCAAGACATTATTCTCCTTATTTCCCAAACATTTCCTCCTTGACTCCTCCGCAGTCATCAGAATTATTTTAAAAGTAACCCCCTGTTATGTCAATGAACATTATTCTTTTGTGTTATGCAAATTCTTCTTTTTGTAAATTAATGTTTTGTATGTAAGTTAGCATATATTCTTTTCTTTATAAATTGTGCTGTATTCTGGGGAGAGCAACATTATGCTGAGAGATATCAATAGCATTGTTCTGCTCCATTTTTTTTGTTGAATAAAGCCTTTCTTAAGGTTATTGCCATTTTGTCTTCCTATTATTTTGAATTGTGTCCAAAATTCATGACAATTTATTTGACAACAATTCAACATGTCCAAAATACTCAAACCATATTGACTGGACCTGAATCACAATGAACCTAATGCTTCTAAGGACTGGAAGCACTGGAAAAGAATATTTGAAAATTTTATTCTAGAATGTGGGGAAGAAGTGCTAGACAAGTTCCAATCTCTGATAAATTTTGTTTTATCTGAGGTGTGTGAGTACATCGAAGATTGTACAAATTATGAGGAAGCTGTCAAAACATTCATAACATGATCTACCTTGAGTGACTCTCATGACATGTATTGGGTGAACTTTAGTATGAAAAAATAAGTTGACGAGCAAGGAAATCTTTTCATACTGTATTTCTCTGACTACCTCAGCTTACATTTTGATGAGAAAAAGTTTATATAATGACATTAAAGTATTTGCCATATGCAAAAGTTTCCACTGTTTTCAGTCATTAATTAAAATAATTGGAACTTTTGCACACAATTCATCATTTGTATTTTATCACATTTGTATATGCATAAACAAGACTGTTGTAATGAGTACAATGTTGAGTGACTTTTTGGTATGCATAGTGTCAGTAGCATTAACTGATAATGATATATCAGGTGCTAAGATAGGAATGATACAGAATCATATGGATAAAAATCAATTAAAAGAGATTCCTATAGGATAGTGTAATATAGGAAAAAGAGGTGGCTGAGCGATCAGGAGAAGTTCTTGTTCTCACTTTGGACTGATGTTTGATAAAACAAAATCTGCTGCTTATGTCTTTATTCTGTGCGTCCTTTTTTATTGCGACTAAAAGACTCTCCTCTTAATTATTATACTCATAACATTTGGGCTGATGTCATCTCTGATCTTCTCCATTTTTTCCTTATGTTCCTTTAGATTTTTCTTTATGTATCATCATGTTTCCTTGGAAAAGATAGGGGAATGGTTTCCTGTTGCTTTCTCTACAGTTTGGAATTCAGATTTTTCCTTCTCTTATACTAGTTGCCAGCTAAGGCTAGAGGTCTCAGTCTCCTATTTTACTCATAGCTGGAGGGAGAAGTGATCAATTCATGTTTTTTTCAATGACATTTCTGCCAAAGTCAATACAACTGACGAGACTTGGATTTGATTCCACTCTCTACACTGATAGCCATTATGCTACCGGCACTTCTTCAACATTAACTTCAAATGTTACTCCACTTCCGCAATTTTGTCTTTTAAATCATGTTGGTAGATTATTTTCCTGAAGAATTTAACCTCTCACCCAGAGTAGTAGCTTTACAGTCATCATTAAAAATTACTGTTGTGAAATCCATTTTCATGTACTTCTTTACTGAACCTAGGTCTTTCTCTTTGTGGCATTGACTTAAAAGTAAGAGTTTCATTACTTTTATGTCTTTTCACCAATGTACTTCATATGCTGCCTCTTTTCTTTCTATTCATATTCACGACATCAGATTCTTCAAATATTTTCTTGCTTCTCAATCTACTTTTCTGTCTTATTACCCTTTTAAATTTTTCATGTCATTCCTAAAGATGGTTTTATTTTTCCAATATTTTCAAGTTCTTTTCTGATCGTTCCATGATCTCTGACTTTTACCAATTTTTCTAAAGTTCTCTTCCCGTTACTCGATAAGTTTACAATATCTTTTTTTCTCTTCTGAGGTTAAATCTTTCTTACAATTCTTGGCAATCTGAAGTGAAGAAATAAGCATATTTTTATCTGCTCATCAGCAGGTTGTATAAAATCAAAGATGAGAGCATTCATATCAGGAAAAGAAAAATACTTCAAAGATGGAGTGAATATGTTGGAGAATCTTCTATGATGACAGAGGAGAGAAACTCACAATGCACAAAAATATGAACAAATCAGAAATATTAAAGTCTGAAGAAGTAAGGTTGGTACTGGCAAGATAAACAGGAACAAAGCAGCAGGAGCAGACAGGATCATAATACAAATAATCTCAGCCTTAAGTGGCTTCAGTATTGGCAAAAATAATAATGGAAATATACAACAGTGGAGACATACTGAAAGACCTAAGTAAATCTATTTTTGTAGTGCTGCCTAAGAAACCAGATGCAAATGAATGTGAGCTCCACTGGTCAATCAGTTTATTGAATCCCCTAAATAAGTTAATAATTGAAATTCTGATGAATAGAACACAAAGCAGAATTATACCAGAAATAGGACAGTAACAGTGTAGTTTTATCAAGGACACTGGAACAATAAATGTTATATTTATGATCAAAAGTAACTCAGAGAGAGCAACACAAATGCAGAAAGATGTACACTCAAATTTTATAGATACACAAAGGCATTTGATAATGTAGAGTACAGGAATTTATTTGACAAGGGTTTAAGACAGGATGAGTCTTTTCACAAGATTTATTCAATCTCTACAGTAAGTCTATCTCAAAGGAGCTGGAGAAATTATTGATTGGCATAATCTTAACGAGATGCAGATGACACTGTATCAATGGCAGACACAGAAGGAAAACTACAATATGTACTGGACAAGGTAGTAAAGAAAAGAAAGAAGAAAGGACTAAGCATCAATTGCAATACAATCTATAGTTATGACAAAAGAAAAAACCAAGGTTGGGATCTAAAAATTAGAGATGTCAAAATCTAACAAGAAACAGAAGTCTTAATATCTAGGAAGTATTTTAACAGATGATGAAAAATGTGACATCAAAATCTAAAGGTGCATTTGAATAGTGAAAGATAAGCAAAGTATTAAAAAACAGAAAAATTGAAAGGGGATGTAAGACAAGAATGAGTGTTTTCACAAGATTTATTCAGCCATCACAACAAGGCTATCTTAAGGGAGCTGAAGACTCTGCCAGTAGTAATTATTGTAGGGCATAATCTTAACAATATAAGATTTGTAGATGACATTGTATTTATGCTTTCTAAGAAACAGGAAAAAATTCATTAGAAAAAAAAAAGAAAAGAGTACTGAACTGCTACGTAATATCTGTCCTCCAATATGACAGTGGATGCTGGCTAATTTCCTCACAGATAAAAAGATTGGAGACAATAGAAATTTGCTCCTATAGAAGGACACTAAGAATGTCAGGTTTGGTGCATGTAAGCAATAAGGAAGACTTAAGGGAATTGAAAACACAAAGGGTACACAGAATCAGAAAGAAATAGCTAAAATTTATAGGACACCTAATGTGGAAGGAGGACTTATAAAATGTGACATTCACAAAACATATCAAAAGCAGATGAAACAGGAGTAGGCAGTGGGCTATCTACCTGACAAGGTCATATGAATGGATAGCTGAACAGAGAGCAGGAGGGATGGTAAAAAGATAAACATTCATAAGAGTTGCAAAAGAGTGAATGTTGGGGAGAGCCATGAAAGGAACACAGCATATAGTAGAAAATTTACAAGATAAGTTTCATCCTAAAATCTCTCACAACGAAATGAGTCATTACAAATATTACTAATTAACAGATATTTTAAGCTAAAATTCTCATATATATGACAAATATATCTTGAGAATATTACCAATATAGTTTGATTAATACCAACTTTATTATGAAAACCTGCATAATAAAATATAAAATTGTCTATCTCTGTATAATTATCTATTTCTTTGTCTGATCATTATCTGTTTATCTATCCCTGCCTGTTCATTATCTGTCTATCTTCTTCATATCTATCTATCTTAGCTTGTTCATATCTATTGACCTATCTTTCATAATACACACAAACAAAACTAGTCATAACTTTTATTTTACAAATGCCACCCTAATTAAAAAAAGAACATAATTCTTTGTCTCAAGTACTTTGAGGGCCTATTGATAATATTACCAACTATAAACACATGTTAAAAACGTTATATTGCATCACTAACCTTTACTGAATCCCGTTCTTAATGAATCCAACGTATGTTTATCTAAGACAAATGGTATGTATGTAAACACATTTCCAAATCAACATGCAAAAAACAACCAAACATAATGTCGACTACACACACATACACTTACAAATATACATTATCATCTGACAAACTAGAATTATTATACGTTTACATACATAAAGTAACAATTTTATGATTTTTCAAGTAGGTTTGGAATCCATTAATTTCTTAAAATTTTGAATGCACACGTCATGTCTCTTTGAATTTGGAACACCAAAAGTTATACTAATGTTGGTTTAATAAGTTTAATGCACATGAAACATGATTAACCAATGAAAGTCAAACAACACAAAAGTAAAAATACAAGAATTTTCTTTCTTTTTCTCCATCTCTCATTCTCTGATGAAGTTTTAATAAAAGTGAAACATGTTAGATTGATAAAAGTTTCCTATTTGTTCCTTTATCGTATCATACTGTTGGATTCCGATCCATAAGAGATCTATATTTGATTCCAACCTACCTATCTACCTACTCAATATCTACTTATCTATCTAAAGTTGGTATAGTAAAACTCCTTTGAAATCAAAATCGTGAGTTCCATGAATGTTCTGCATGACTTGTTAGCCATTGATCTGTATCTGTCAGGCATTCACAACCCCCACCTCTTTCTACATTGTGTGCATTTTGCTTAAAATTCTTGTAAATAATACTTGACTATTTGCTTTCTGTAGCTTGAAGGAAATGTCTATGGTATGTAAGCAAATCTCTGACAGTCATCCTGGAGATGCCAAGTGATACACTTTCTGCTGCAACACATGCTGATAGTGTGCGCTTTGAACTCTTCACATTGATTGGGTCTGAAAAGACAAAAATCAAACTGTTTTCTTCCTTCTGTTTCCTGTGGGCAAGTCAACTGTCAAAGATGTGCAATGTTAGTGAGGCCGCATGAGTTCCTGAAAAATTGAATGTATTTATATTGTCTCAAAGCTGCTTACATCAAGGCCAACCCTTCTTGAATAGTAGAAACATAGATTCCTTGGGTTGTTTTCAAGAATTCTTGAAGATAATCAGAACTTTTCTAAAATTGTTTTTTTTATTGCTTACAAATAATTATATAACTAATAATAAAATGTCTTAATAGAAAAGTTTGTAGTTTCTGCTTTGAATCAATGTTTTCTGTAAATCTTTAGCTTAGTTTTCGACCAAATGAATTTCTCAATCAAATCTTTTTGCAAAATACAGAAAACATACTTTAATTAGAAGAAACAAAATTATCTGCATGTACACTACACAGGCACATGGAGTCACACAACTCATTTTTCCAAATCTGTCAAAATGACCCAACAGATATTTTTAATCCTTTTTTGGTTTCAATGAGAATATTTCCCATCCTCTTGAAATTATATATTTTGAACTGTCTTGTCATTTTTTAACATATGGGGTATGATAAAACTCTTTATTCTACAATCAATGCCATCACTTGATGAGACACCAGAAGTGTTGATTATGTTATAAATTTAAATAAGTATTTTATTTATATATATATATATATATATATATATATATATATATAGTATTTATTAAAAAATTATGACAAACATGTTATCACTACAAAAAAGTATTATATATATATATATATATATATACACACACACACATAGTATTTATTCAAAAATTATAACATAAACATGTTATAACATCACTACAAATATAGCCATTTTGTTTCAGCACTTCTGGTGTCTTGTCAAGTGATGGTGTTGGTTGTAAAATAAAGAGTTTTAAAAAGTTCAAAATCAACAAAACACCCCTCAATAGGGGAAACATTATTGCATAAGCTACAAGGACCAATCAAAATACAAGTATATGATAATTCAAAAAATTTGACAATGGACCTTGGATACAATTTATTAATGCCTTAATGTTGATATTGGACTAAATTAGAAATCATTCTAACTGATTAATTTTTACATTTATTATAAAGTTAAAAAATAAAAATTACAAATTTTAAATTTAACATGCATTAAGTTTAGAATATTAAAATTTATTTGGAGAGGAAATGGAGAAAAATATACATATATTCTATTATTTATTTATTGTTTTAATCGAAAAGCCAAATTTTCAGTTAGAGAAAATGCTAATCTAAGGAGATTCAAACATTGTAACAATTTAGATACATTTGAAGGGATCTGATTTCAGATGATGTGGACAGGGGAAGAAGTTATACAAGGGAAGATGTTATCACATCATAATACACAAATACTTAAATATATTCAGATATATAAACACACAAAAACACGGACAACACAGGAAATAGAGAAATCAGCATCAAAGAAAAAATATCAGACATATATACATACAATTAAAAGCATATACATGCAATTACACACACATACTAATAAAGACATAGAAAGGCATACCACGAATCAAACCTAAAATGATAACAATTTTTAACATCTGTCTTGTTGGCTGTTGAATACTAAAAGCACACATCTTATGTCATCAATGCTATGTAACAGTTGGTTGAAGTGTGCAATGAGAGAGAAATTGTTGTTGTCTTTGATGCAAGAAAGATGCAGATCAGAACTGAAAGAAAATTTCAAAAATCACACATTGAAGGATTAAAAAAGGATTAGGTTTACTCAGAGTATTATTTCCACAAACAGACCTTTAAACAACAACAATAACATTCCTTGGAAGAATAAGTCCCACTTCTTTGTCCTCTCATTGAAAAAGGACACAGAGGTGTTTGAAAATTCCAACTTTAAAATCTTTCCCATAATGCATCACTTTAGTCAAAAGGATGACTAATAGATAATAAATATCATCAGTCTTATTGCCAATTTTATCATTTTATTGGCTTTTTATCCCTCAAATTCTATTAACTGGCCTATTAAATCTATATATTATAAGAAGCTCGCATGGAACATCTTTTTTTTTAATTATTTATATATAATATATATATATATATATATAGGTTGTTCTCTAGTTACCTATGGATTTAGAAATCTAATAATTTCAACATTTTTTATTATTCAAAAAGTTTTATACAAAATGAAAATTAAAATACTGAAAATATATTCCCATTTAATTATAAAAAATTATATGATATAAAATGTCCTCCATTTTTAACTTTACACTGCTGCATTCTTTTGATAACATTCTCTATAACAGCAGTTTATGACTCTGGCTGCAACCGTTAAATTTCTGCACAGATGTTATCATTGAATAGCTGAATATGCTGCAGTTTATTGATGTATTCACACTCCTTAAAGTATCCCTAAAGAAAATAATTGAAAGCTGTCAAATCAGGAGAATGTAGTGGCCATAAAATTTTGGAACTTTGAACAATTATCTGGTGACCAAAAGTTTGATTATATTCAAAATAAAATTCCACAATTTTGTTTGTCCATTTATGAATTTTACATTGGTAAATTTCCCTGAGTTAATCTTACTTCAAAAAAATCTGACATGTTATGACATTTTTAAATACTAATGTTACTTTTGAAAGCCATATATATATATATATATAATCTTACATTAATTGCCCAACTCATTCATTTATATATATAATTTCAATCAAAAATGTCTGTCTGTTATATTTTTCCAGTTTGCCTATAATTTTTTGTCCATTAGGATAAACTTTGCTGAGAAATTGTTCAAAATTGATAATGCTTTCATTTTAGTACTTTCAACTCTCAAAATGTTTAGATTATTAGTGCCATGAAAAATTAGCTTCAATCTGGCATTTTTTAGAATGCTACATCTTTAATATAAATATGCATGTATCTTGTAAGTGACATCATGTACAGAAATCTTTTTTTTAAATTAGTCTTTTAGGAATTGGAAAACTTGAACACATTAAAGGATAAAGATAATGAATTCTTAAATACATTTGAAAATACTTCACTCTGTGAATTGTTTCTTTTGTATAACGATAACTTCAAATATTTTGAGACTTACTTTAAAATGACTGCTGTATTTGTTTTACTAATAGTATTTTGATTGTGATGTGATGGCACACATTGCACTAACTTTCAATAAGCAGTAAGTTAACCTATGAGAGAGTGTGGTGATTGTATGACCAATGTAAGTATTTAATGTTGTTTTTAATCATTACTTTTGGAGATACCTTTCTCTTGAAAGGTATAAAAATTCACAAACAACATTGTTTTACATAAGAGTGATTTTTGAGGTCCCATGTTATTGGTAATGATTAAATTGTGTGTTAAATTCATGATAAATGATAAATCTTAAGTATTTATTGGAATTATTAAGTGATATGTACCAACAAATATTTTTTTATGGTTTTTCATCTTTATAGTTAATGTGCATCTTGTTACAGTAAAATAAACTGATGATATTTTTACTTTTGCTCATATCAGGATGGTTGCTTGTTTATTTTCACTACAAATTTCTTTAAAGTTAATTTATTTTGCTTGTTGATATTATAGTTAGGAAAAAGTGTTTTTTTTTTTTTCCATGTTGATCAGTTTTTTATAAAATAATGTGTGAAAAGAAATTATTTTAGTCCAGTTGATAATACACTTTATGACAGCTATTTGAGGTGTTATAGACAAGCGTATGGTTGCAAGAAAGAAATACAACAGTAGAAATAGATTTACGTGGTTTATTTCAACAGGAACGTGAGGATTTGGGACAGCTACCTTGTGGTAAAGTTCATAAGCCGGCTTTCGGATCTGGTCGATCTCTCATAGTAGTTCACACATGTTGACGGTGGTTGACGCTCCCCTGCTGCTGATCACTCGGCCTGACCATCAGGTCTGTTCACTGGCCACCTGTTGACTGCCTGTTGAACTTTCGTGTGACCCCTTTTATAGCGATTTTTATGGCTTAACAGGCTCGAGAAATGAAGCGAGTATAATTAGGAGGGAAGCATTTTTATTGGACGAAAAATAGAGCACTTTAAATATTATTTTATTTTTCAACCGGAACACGTGTGTCGGGAACATTTGTAAAGAAAGTTAATGGTCATTTTGTGACGGGGCTTTGTCCCGTTCACATCCGGTTCTCGCTCTTGAGTATTTGCCTGTAAATCAGCTGAGATATGTCTTATTTTATTTTATAACAGAGGGCATTCACTTTTTTCTTAGGATTTTTCCTTTATATATTGAGACAGTGAAATTATGACTACAAGAGAGTCTACTAAAACATTGAAGAAAGGTATCTTTTTTTTTTTTTTAAACTGGTGTCACCCCAAGCAAAGCAGTACAGCCATTAAAATGCAAGGGGTTACAGGGTGTGGAAGAATTAGGAACAGAAACATCAGTAATGAGTAGAAAGACAAAAGAGCAATCAGTAGGACAATAGATTGTAAGGATATTATTATTGTTATAAATAAAATGATAATAATGAAAATTATAAATAAAATAAAATAAAACAATAATATTTAAACCTTGTTTAAAATAAATTAAATAAAAATAAAAATAATAAAATTACTCCCAGCATGCAACAAAAACTCTTCCTGCCAGAAATACGGACATACTGCCTAAAGACATGATATTCAATGTCTTTGCCCAAGAATTGTCGAGATTACAACACATGTTTAACTTCCCTCCATGATAACATGAACAATTGTAACATAAAAACAACACACACAAATACATAAAATTGTATGAAATTACCATACAATTATTCATGCCTTTTCTGTATTGTGTACATTTATTTTTCCTGTTTTTATCTTCATAAAAAGAAGCTTAAAATTCTACTACCACAATTCCTATGGTGTGAGTGAATACACCACAAGATAACGATTGTCATTGCATTTAAATTTTTGCAAATTAAAATTGGCTGGAAAGCATAGATTTGGGAGGGATTTCCACAAGGGAGAAGTACAAGAAAAGAAACATGGCATAGAAGTTACAACATCTAGCTAGCTCATCAAATGTTATGTTTATAAGTAAAGTGTAGAGCAGAGTTTTTCTCAAATGTTTTTTTATTCTGTCTTGTTTTTTCATTAATATTAATGTCATCATTATATCATTGATTTGGTAAAACTGTTAAAGATTTTATTTTCTAAGTGAGCCATAAGTAGGAATGAGAGGTAAACCCATAGCTAACCATTAGTCATGATATTTGTGTTATGCAGTAAAGAAGTTTACAAAGAACTGTTGGTTTAATATTGGGAGGTTGACATAAAGACTGCATATATTTTGCATTATTATTTCTATATTTTACATATATATTGTGTTTGTGTGTTACGCTTTTCAATATAACCAGAAGTATTGAATATGTAGAGAAAGGCAGTTTGCATATCTCTATGTAGTGGACTCTTATAATTATTAAACAGTGAAGAAAGTGTTGTTTTGTTTAATATTTAGGAGATATTATAAAATAAACAAGAAAATGCAAAGCAATATAAAATTTTTTATGCAATTACAAAATTACTTAGAGTGCAGTTGAGGTAGTATTGTACCCGAGTGCTAATACATGGGGTAAAAAGGAAGCAGCAAATATAAGAAGTATGAAAAAAGAAAAAAAATGTCAAGTTCAGTTTATACACACATGCACATGCAAAAGAATCCTTGGCACAACCTTCAAATTCCTGCTAATGAACTTGAATAATTAGAAGTTATCTTCTGCCAGCTGGATGCAGGAAATGTGTAAGTATCATTGCTTAACAGACAAAAATTTAGTAGCAGATTCCATATATGTAAGAGGTTTGCTGATGTCTAGCATTGCCTCTAGAGAAGAGGAAAGTTCTTCCATAAAACTACAAAAGGTCTGTCAATTGATACTTTTTAAAATTGGAGTATACCATAAACGTTACTGTTCTTTTGCAAGAAGATACTTGCATGGTTTAGCAATTGGAATGATGGTTGTAAGGTTTTCCAATTGAGTTTCTATAGTGAAGAAAACAGCGACTTACCTCGTCAAACCAAGTGACAGCATGTTGCATGTATTCTACGAGGGAAAATGTGGTGAAAAAACCTGATCTCTGTGTCGAATTCAACCCAAACCGGAAGATATGGGTCGCATCATGGAAGTGGTCTGATGGTCAATCACTGGAGAGTTTGCGAAATTGGATGCCTGAGTACCCAATACCAACGGGAGTCAAGGAGGAATACGACTGTGAGCTGAAGACCTGGCTTGATAATGGTTGGTTGCAGCCTTATCCTGAAAAGGAACTTGGTCCTCCAAAAGTTTTAATTCCGTTGATAGTGGTAGTGCAGAAAAACAAAAATACAGTGTGGCCAGTATTAGACTATCAAGAGCTGAATGAGTGTCTCAACACACATGCAGCCAACTGATGGAGTGGCATAAAAAAGGGCCGGATGTTGCTATCCTTAACGTACAGTAGGCCTATCTACAAGTACATATCCATACATATGATAAAGTTGACAAAATTTCTAGGCCATATAATGAGGAATGAGGGCTTAAAGAATTTGAAACTCCCAGGATATATTGTAGCTAAGAGAGCCAGAGGAAAGCAGTGAATAACTTACCTAACAAGCTTGTTGACAGGAAAGAGATTAGGAGAGATAGCAAGAAGACAAATCTTAATAAGAACTACAAATGATAGGAAGTAGTGGAGAGCCATGATTGTACATATGCACACATAGCCGAAAGAAAGAACTAATGAACATTTGTTTAAAGCTGACAATATCATTTTTTATATTATTAAAACAAGTTTCTTTGTGTTTTCTGCATCAGATGCTAAGGTTCACCATGGAAATTCTAACTTTGTTTATTAAGAAATAGTTCTTACATGCATTCAAATATCAGGTGGATATAAAATCCGAATGTTGGTTTGTCATTAAAACTATTAATCTTAATATTTTTTCTTTTCTGAATGTTTTGGAAAAGATAAAAGAGGTTACTTATTTGGAAAATAGGAATTCATAAAGTTCAAGATAAAATGTCATGTTTTTTTTAATTTTTTTCTTTGCCTAATTGAGAGGAAACATTGATTCAATTAGTAAGTTTTGGTTCATTAAGGTAACCCTTCCTACTGAACCTGACAGAAACAAAATTAGGTTATTTCTACAATAATTCATTGGAATTGAGAGTTTTCCTACTGAGCATCACCCTTGAAAATATATGCGCCACTTCATAATAAATAAGTTATTTTAAGACTGTCTTTTTTATGTATTGTAGGAATTGGTTTTAAGAACAAAAAATATTTACAAAATTCTACTGTCTGAGATCATTTGTGAGTTGAGAACTATTTTCAAAATTTTGTTCATGATTTCAGATTTGTTATTGCAATGACTGAAATAGAAAATTCTCCAAAACAGAGATAAACTTGAGATTACAAATTAGTGACTAAATCACAAAATTGTTAGTTATTCAAGAACTCATTTTTAATTCTGGCATTTTTTAGATTTGTTGAAAGGATGTGAACCAGTCAAAAAAAAGAAAATGTGAGGGTTAAAGATAGAAAATTTGTATGATATTTGTAATTATATAAAATAAAATTAATTTAAATACCATTCCGATTATAAGTTTCATTAAGCTAATGAAATGTCTTCCAATGTCCTTTATCTAAAAATAATGTGACCAAAACATCATCATTGCTTTTATTTCTATCCAAGTTAATAATTAATAGAATGAAACTGACCAAAGGAATAATTTGGAATTAATGGCTTTGTGTTTCTGTCCAGAATTTCTCAGATTTAAGTGATAAATATGTGTGAATATCAGTTGTATGAATTTGGCTGTGTAGGATTAGAAACATTTGAAGTCAAAATTGAACTCATTTCAATTGTGGTTGTAGTCTCAAAGATATGTTTGCTTACCACTATGAGCTTCTATGAAATAAATATATACTTACAGGCCTACAAGGCTTATGGCCATATTACACGGAAACACAGGTTCTTGTATGATCACTGAGGTTAAGCAATGTGAGCTAGATGGGAGGCCACTTGGGAATACCAGGTTTTGTAAGCTTGGATATGCAGGTGGTGTAATGGTTAACAGCTCAGAATTGGAAATTGAAAAACCAAGTTCTAATTCCAGTTGGATTCATTATGTTTACTTATGGGCAAGTACCCTTGGAAATGGTTTGAATCCACCCTTTCTCCCCAAGCTATAGGTTAATTAATAGGACTTGTATCAGTAAATCATTTTTATCTCCCACAAATTCTTATAATCGAAAAAAGATTTCTGGCTTTAAATAACCTGCAAAGGGTTGATAAGCCATAAAAAACAAATCAATCATTCACAAGCCTACATGTGTGTGTGGTTTATATATGTGGCTGTATGTATGTGTGTGTGTATATATATATATATATATATATATATATATATATATATATATATAACTTGAATCTTGTGTGTACATGTATTTATAAATACATAAAGTTAAGTAAGATTTTCTTGAATCAATGTAAGTGTATTTTGAATGTATGTAAAAATTGATTGATATTTTCTACCCAGAAAAGAACCACTTTGTACATTGCCTTGTGTAAGATAGATTAGATTACTTGAATTTCTTAGATAAAGCATTGTCAGTTATTAATTTTTACTATTTCTTTCATCTTATTTCTCTTACTTTTACACATTGTGGTAATAATCCTAAGTTCTCTTAATTTCTTAGGTTAAAATATTGTTAATTATTTTTTTTTTTTTGTTTTATTTCTCTTGCCTTTACATTTAACAGTAATAGTTTGAAGTTGATGGAATCTCTTACGTGAAGCATTGTCAATTATTATTCATTTTTGACTCGTATTTTGTTGTTCTCTGTTTGCACACTCAAATCAATTTCCAGCCTAGATAGAGTTCAAAATCATTTACACAGACTTCTTCACTATACAGAATCTTTGCTACTGATGTTTAGATGAGCTCCTTTCTTTAGTTCAACCAGTTCAGACCTTCACAGTGAGTAAATGCCATGCTACTGCCACATAGTTGAATCATCCTCATTTCCCCCAAGTTCCAAAAGGAAGAAGAATGTTCCACTCAAGCAACTTTTTCTTTGTGCAACAAGCTCCTGTGTAGGTGCTTCCCTAAATAATGCAATCTTAACCTCTTCAATAATTATCTATCATCTTTATCCTCATAATCTTCACTTCTTCTCTTTTATTCATATCACCTCATTCATCATTACTATTTTAACAATAACCCTCTACCTTGAGGCGTAATCAAGCTTTGTATTAGGTGGATTCTAGTAAATAATTTTTTACATACTTTCATGATTATTTTTAAGCAAGAATCCTGAATTAGAAATAAACAATTAACTTCTGTTGAGTATTGAATTCAAATCCTTTGGGCACTGACCCCAGAACAGTAGCACCTTACAGTTCAGTCTCTACTGCTCAGCTTGTAAATGAACAATATGGCATGGAAGTAAAGTCTGATAAGGACAAATGCAGCTGCATGAATACAAACAAAATAATGTCTGCAAGTTAGCATTTATAGACTTATCTGTAAAGTGTTGTTTCACTCTTAGGATTTGGCATATGTTGAAATCTTATAGAAATTTATTTTATTTTTAATTGATGCAGTTTAATGGTCAAGGAACAAATGTTAAAATGCATTTAAGTGATGCAGTCAAATTAAGAAGAGGTGATGAAAGAAAAAAAAGTTAAAATTTAATCTAAATGCAACTGTATTATTAATATTTTAAAAGAATAAATATTTAAAACTCTTCTAAGAAAGCCAAAACACCTAAAGATGACAAGAGAATTAACCAGCCCAGAGTAACAAAAGTAATGACATTACTCTAAACAAATACTCAGGGAAATGTTTTTTTTTTCAAACCAGAAATTAGTGATGAAATTGATGTATTGATTTGAATAAATCAATTAGAGCAAACAGACAAAAAAATATTTTATTGTTAAGATAAGATTAAACATTTCGTTCTCTGTTTTTTAAACTGTGTTAGTTCTAATCTGCTCAGGAATGAAGATTTATTGTCATTAAAATAACAATTTTGGCACAAGGCCAAAGGGGAAGTCAGGAAGTGCTAGTCAACACTTTCTATCCCAGACTTAGCTAATCAGATTCATGATCCATTCATTCATTACAATTTCCTCATTCACCACAAGGACTCATCCATTGCCATTCAATCCTACATATACCACAATACCACATCTTCGCAAGGAATCTACAAAATAAAAACATTATAAAATCTACCCAGGAATGATTACAAGACACTTTCCCCTCCCCAATTTATAGGCAGAAGCACACAAATACATGCTGGGATTTTTCCTAGCCAATAAAATAGACCAGTTCTCAGTTTCATCTGATCCACTTCTGGTTTGCCTAATCTTGCATCTGAATCAGTCCGGGTCTGTCTTGTCTTGAAGTTGGAATGCTATGTTCACTTGTCCAAATTAACTTTAGAGTGTCACCTCCAATTCTTAGTTTGCGAACATTTTGCCATATTATCGTTGCTTTGCCTTGAATATATTATTTGCTTGCTTTATATTATTTTTTGCCTTGTTCTTTTCTTTTTCTTGTTATTGCAAACTTTGTCAATTTTGTTTGTTGATTGGTTCTATCATTTATTTTGAATTTAACCATGGCCACTCACTCTATAAACTGACAAAAAAAAAAAAGAAAGAATTTCCTTTTGAGGAATTGTTATCCTTAATATTCACTCTATACAAGGATCAAGAACCACTTAAGGTAGAGCCACTGAAGGTAGAGTCTTTTCCAGAAACATTGTTCTTTCTGCAATAATCAGCTTTTTTTTTTGTTCTATGTTTCTTTTGATAATAGTTGAAAATTCCTCATATATTAAGTCTTCCAGCATTTTGGGGTACACCTTGATGGATATTTTCTTTATGGCTTTGCATCCTACTGAAGCCAAAAATAAATCTGTAATTTCATTCTCCCCTCTGTAGACTTTCTTGTCTTTCAGTTTCTTTACCCTAACCAATGCTGTGAAATATCTAATCCATGTTTCTACATTCTTCACTTGATCCAATGCAGTTAGGAATCCTATCGATGATGCCATATTGTTATGAAGTAGAGTACTTTCTAGAATAGACATTGTCAGGTCAACAGATGGTAGCTTGACCTGCATTTGCTGTGACATATTGCTTTTATAGCAGTACTTCATTTATGTACAGTACTACACTAGCACTCCATGCAATAGACACACATGGCATAGACAATATCCCTCACTCACTCTTTAATTTGAGAACAGATTAATTTCTTTATCCTTTCCACAGACTCTTCAGAACATTCCTAGAATTTAGACCTTCTTTCAGCAACCTTCCTGGGAATTTTCTCTATATGAACTCATTCCCTGATAGAATATTTTTATTTCATTTTGTTTCATGATTTTCTTTGTATTTTTTTTCTCAATCAATTCAACACTTAGTTTTTGTTTGTCATTAACAACACTTTCTCAGCTTCAAATGATGATTACTAATCTAATAACAACAAACAAATCTTAGTTGATTCCTACTAGTAAACACACTTTCAGTCATTCTTGTCATTTATTAGGCCTTGATTATCTCTCAAGCCCTCTATCCATGATTGTGGTCCCTTATATGCGAGATCAGTCTTCTACCTTACGTAAGTACAGAAGATTCATGTCTGATCTGGAATTTTGTGCATTTTATTTATGGTTAGAAAATTTTGATCTGTTTTTTTCTTTACATCTCTTGAATTTATCATAAATGTTACTATAAATATTTGCTAATATCTGTTACTATTTCTGAGATGAGATATTCTAACTATTTACACTATTTACACTTTGTTCAGACTGTTGTCCTCATCATTATTGACATATTCACAATGTTTTGGCCATTGTATGCTCTAACCTTTCTCAGGTAATATAAGCTGGAATTTCAAACCAAACTCTTTCTTTAGTCAGCAGTGGTAGATTCCAGTTCTTTTGGGATAGTGGATAAAAGCATTGGTTGTGTAGTCCAAAAAGTGATTCAACTCAAAGAGTTGTTAGTTCAATACATGACCATAGCAGAGGGAACAAAAACTTGAAGTGTTGAGTTATTAAAGGGAAATAACTGATACTGAGACCCCACCCCCACCTCAATGAAAAATAAATTAGAAGTCATGGCACATGGAATTAGAACAATCTACTTCACTAGACTAATAAATTCCAGTGTATATCACTTGAAGAAGGTCAGAGCATACAATGGCTGAAACATTGTGAATATGGCAATAACAATGAGGAGAACAGTCTGAATGATGTAAATAGTGCATATAGATATTGCTAAGGTGCTAATAGTTTCAAAGTTATTTTCTGCATTTTAATTCAGTTTTGTTTATCACCCTTGTCTAAAATTTTTCGATTTGTCTAACAACATTCTTTTTTCTATTATTATTATTATTATCTGCACCAACAACAACACTAACAGTGTTACAGAAGTGGAATGTTTTAAAAAAAAATATGTGTGACATTTGAGTTTTTTTTGTAAAATTTTTTGAGAAACTCTGTGGACTGTTGTATAAAAAAAGTGTGAGTGAAATCCATTTCTTCTGGATGATGCGGGTTAACTCAGGAGATTTTCTCTGAAAATTCAAGGAAAATTTTTTCCAAAAATAAGCAAATAAAAAACATTTATGATGGCTCTGTCTGATCAAGCAAAAATTTGATGTTTCCTACTTTGTAATTTTTTTTCTCCATACCAGAGTTCACATGTTATATATGTTGGTTCATGCATATATGGGAGGGTAGTTGGTTGGAATCTGAGTGTGAGTTATTAGTTTCAGGCTATTCAAAATCATGCTCTCTAACGTCACTCTTCAAATGTGTTGTTCTGGAGCCCCCCCCTCCCAAAAAAAGTGCAAGCAACTCATTTTTTTTTTTTATAGGAAAATTCTTTTTGTCATAAACGTGACAAGAAAGAAATTGGAGTATCTAAATGCACCTGTTGGAAAAAGAAATGTTTTGTCAGTCCCTGGAGTCTTCCAGAGCATCATCAAAATGGCCAGTTTATAATTCTTGAAAATTCTTTAATAAAAACAAAAAACAACTGATTCTGGAGAAGCAATCAATAAGAAAGAGAATTGGAAATGCTGAAGAATTTTGGTTGTTGCTGTACAAGATTCCTCATTGAAAATGTTTTTTGGAATTGAACTCTGAATTGTAAAATTGAGGAATTAATTTGTGGCTGAGAAATTAACAACCATATATTCTTTCAATTATCATCTTTATTATAAGATGTAAAACTGTCAAGAGTCATGCTTTTTTATTACTAAAATTCACCTAATAGAAGGCCTATGAGCCACTCAGTGTAGAGATTGCTGAATGAGGTGTGTATGATATGAATCTAAGAGGAAGAAAAGGGAAGTGAAGATTATGAGGATATGAAGGATACTTAATGTTTGACCCAAAACGTGAAGGGGTTAAGATTGTCTGAGGGAGTATATGTGGAGGAGGAGGGAAAGACCATTTAAGATGCCTATGGAGGAACATGTACCTACCTCAGCCACTAAGCTGTCCTTACATAAATTATCATATGTACTGGCTTCAGAGCTTCATGCTTTATGGGGGCATTATTCATCCCAATATGGCATGGCCTTGACAAACATAGTATGTTCCTCACTTGTTACCCAACATTTTTGGCTTTTTGTCATACTTAGTAATACACTTCTTCTGTGTATTATATCCCTTCAAGATGTTAGTGATCTTGGCTCTCCACAATTTCCTGTCCTTTGTAGCTCTTAATAATACACACCAGATTTATATTTTTATTTTCATTCTTAAGATAATTTTTTCTAAATCATTTGTTTTCGCAACCTGAAATCTAATAATGTTTGATATTTCAAATGAATATATTTTATGGTGACCATCAACTATGTCTAGAGTTCAACCTTACATGCAAGGCATGATTGTGGAGTTACCACTATATTCAGTCCATTTCTTTGTCATCTGAATTTAACCAGGCCTTTTTGAAGTGGAAGGAATACCTTCCTTTTGACAACCATAAGTTCTACTTAAAATATGCTCTACTTTCTACCTGTTGCCTGTGGACATTTGGACAGGCATTGTCTGAGTTTTGACAGGTGAGTTGAATATGAAAAATTTACTTTTATGCTGTAGAAATTTCGTGGTGTATCATTACAGTTTAAAAATAGAAAAAAAAAAGTAATTCATTTAGTCAAATAATAGAAATGCAAAAACAATTTCTATATTAACCATAAACTTTTTTATTTAACAGTTAAAAAAAAACCCTAAACCTTGTTTGTCTTGATATGGAGATTACAAGTGAATCAACATTTCAGGATAAAATAATATTGTTGAGTGCATAGCCATGGTTAAATGCAAAATAAGTGACAGAAGTGACTAACTAATAGAGCTGACAAATTTCGCAATAAGCAATAACAAGAAAAAGAAAAGAACAGGACAAAAAATAGTATAAAGCAAGCAAATAATATATGTAAGATAAATTAACAGGAATAAGGCAAATTAACAGTAGTATGGCAAAAAGTTCACAAACTAAGAATTGGGTTTGACACACAAGAACAAATTCATATAAACGAAAGTAGCGTCATGACTTCAAGACAAGTCAGACCAAAACTGAGTCAGATGACACTGACAAGTGGCCTATCTTATTGGCTAGAAAGAAATTCCAGCATGCATTTGTGTGCCTTTGCCTATAAATTGGAGAGGGGAAAGTATTTTGCAATCATTTCCAGTAGATTGAAATCAACAAAAGAAAAAATTTTATTAAATCTATATATATATATATATATATATATATATATATATGTTGTAGCCTCCGTCTCTTTGTTATCAAATACCTCCTAGGGTTTTGGAGATAGCCCCCCCCTAACCATATATATTCTGATAAAGAAGCATGAGAATAGCAAAAACACATTTGTCTTGTCAGGTATTAAATTAAAGAAAAATCGAAAAGTATAAGCAGTCAATTGCTGATACCACCTGATGAGTGGATGGAGTAATTCCTAGAGGGTCCATCTACAAAACTTCAGAGTCAGGATGCTGAAGGTAACATCAATCAGCTAAGTGACAAGCTTTTTACTCGTATTAATTTTATTAGTATTTTCAGTTGAATTGAATTAACTATTTCTTCCTGCAGGTAGCCATAATTCTTGAAAGAATACAAAGATGTAGAGTGAGCAGTCATGGTCAAATATAAATACATGGCAGGAACTGACAAAGTTTGCAATAAGCAATAAAGAAAAAGAAAAGAATGGGGTCAAAAATAATATAAGGCAAGCAAACAATATATGTAAAGCAACAGTATTATGGCAAAAAAGTTCACCAACTAGGAATTGGAGTTAACACACAAAAGTAAGTTTGGACAAACATAGCATTTTGACTTTAAGACAAAACAAACCAGGACTGATTCAGATGAAATTTGGAACCGGCCTATTTTCTTGGCTAGGAAAAAAATCCCGGCATGAATTTGTGTTCTTCTGCCTATAAATTGGTGGGAGAGTGTTTCGCAATAATTCCCAGTACAGATTGGAACCAAGAAATATGCGCCAATTAAAATACATGATATATTTTTACAAATTACATCTGGAACACAAATATCTTCACACATCCATTAACTCCTTCACAACTCAACAGTGGAATTATGGGAAATATAAAATTAGTTATAACTTTGGAACCAACATAAAATTACAAACCAAAATAGAAATTTCTGTCTATATTTCTGAGATGAGGTATTGTAACTATTTACACTATTTATATCATTTGGTCTGAAGAATGGCCGAAACATCATGAATATGGCAATAAAGATGAGGACAACAGTCTGAATGATGTAAATAGTGTAAATAAAAACAAAAACTGTTGCAGTTTACAACATGTTTTCATTTACTCATAAATTTAGAAACCCTTGATAAACAGAAAACAGCATTTCTTTAATTTGCAAGAATATTAGAGAAAACAACATCTTTTGTTAAGTGATCTTTTATCTTCATTTGATTTGAATTCATGTTTTCAGTCTGGACCTTGAGTTTCAATTTTGCTAAGAAATTTTCCTTCCTAAGAGAATCAGTGATGAATCATGAGATAGTACGGTCTTTCATTAAAAACAAAGCATTTTAAAGAGAAAAATAAGCTTTATGCATACCACAGGTGGTGGGTGCTTAAGTAGATTGAAGGGTACAAATATCTTAATATAGACATTTTAATAATAACTATTATTGTTATTCATACAAATACTAGAAGTAGTTGCATCATCAAAATGAATTTATTATGTACGTAATTTTATACTGAAAGTTTTAGTTTTTGTTGATTCAAAATGTTTTACAAAAATGCAAAGAAATATAAAATATAAAGAATTTTAAATTGAAAATGAAGACTCAAAAATCTGCAACAAAATTGAAAAAAAAAAGGAATATGATAAAAGTTAATTTGTTGTAATTGTATTTCAAACTTTTTCTTCCTATATTAAATAATTTCACTTACTCATGGGGATTGCAGTGTGTTAAATCATGACTAATTGCTATTGTCAGACTGGAATGATTAGACATTGCAGATTATTCATGTTTTGTAAAATTGATTTATTTTTTATTTGCTACCATTTTGCTTTGGACACGTTTGTTATTTGAACAAAAATAAAGGAATAAAGTACAAATTGGTAAAGATTTGAAAAAGGAATTTTTGAAAATAGAAAATAGTAGAAAATGATTTTGTTTGGAATGGATAAAGTGCTTCTTTTAGAGTAGAAATTATATATGACTTTTTCAAAAGAGAATATAGATCTTTTAGAATATAAAATTTTCATATAAAATCTTTCACAGATTTTTTAATAATCAACGTGATTTGCAAAAAATATCTTACCAATTCATAAAAATATGAAAAATAGAATATAAATATTCAAAATAAAGAAGTTTGAAAAAAAAAAAAAAATTCTCTGATTATTCCATAAATTGTTTGGATTAATATTTTTATAATTTTTGGATGATGCATTCTTTGGCTTCAGTTGTGCAATTCATTCAAGAGAAATGCTACTATGGCTGTTTTGAGATCTGTGTTATGTCACCAACCAAATTACAGTAAATAAAGTCTTACCAGAGTTTCCAGGAGTTAATTTATATAATCCTGATGAGAGATATGCATACGCATAAGCAAGAAGACCAACATTAATTAAATTCCAAATGCATTTATTAAGGACTACATGCTATGAATGTGTCAGGAACTGGAAATTTAGTTCAAAGGGATATCACCTGAGAATAAAGTCAAAAGAGATAACAATCTAAACAAATATGTATATCCCCATCTTTAAGTCTTTTCTCCTCTTCTTGTAGGATATCATGCCTGAAGTATTCATTAATTGTTGTCTGATATCCAACAAATCCAGGAGATATTGCCTGAGCAGATCAGGTTCATCTTATAGGTTCTGCTTCAGTTGGATGTTATTCTACAGGTCCAAGAGATGTTTTGCTTGTTTGTGAGTATGAGTGTAATACTGAATCTTGGGGGATTGTGGTCTTGCCAGTCAATGCTAGTAGTTTCAGCTGAGTTTTCAGTCATTTCCATTAAAAATACATATTTGCAACATTTAGACTGAAAAAAATCCCAGAGTTACGTTTTCCATGTTAATTCAAATATAAACGTTTTCAGAAAATTTGGGAGACATTTTTTGTACATTGCTCATTCCATTGTCAAATTTAGTTCTCACTCAACATAGACATGTATCCTACATTGAACCCTTTCCTGGCATTGTTTTGTCAAAGAACGTTCTTTCACCAAGCATTCTCCATTTATATGATTTCATAGAAGGCTTTATTTTCTTTCAATATATACTCAGCCAGGCTTGATTTCATTTTATCATCACAAGTTCTTACACATCCATTCCTTTTAAATTTAATATTTGTGAGATAATTTCTCTCTGCCTAATATTATTTGAATTAAATACCTATTATTATCAAGTATTATGTTACCATGTCCAAGATTCAAACCATGCAACTGGATACGTCATTATTTAGCACTTATTCATTCCTAATATTTCCAATTATTTTTTCACTGGAAGACTTTAAAATTTTTTTCTGTATATTTCATCAGGTTGAGGTTTTCATTCTCATTTTTAGCCTATTAACTGAGAATTCAAGTTTAATCAGTCTTGAATAATTTTCATTTTTTCTCTATAATAAACTGAAGACATGTTGGTAAATTCTGCTTTGGGATTGGTTTATGAATTTGACTGATAAATCCACTTTATATGTTCTTTTTAATTCTTGCTATTCTATTATGAAAGTTAACAAAATGGCCTCATCTGGTTGATGAAAATAGTGCAGCTGTCTGTGCCATAATGATTCAGCCACATTTATTATTCAATCTGCTTTTTGTGTGTTTAGATTTTTGTGCGCTAAAGCTATCAGGTGATTTCAAAGTGACACTCAGATTGACTTATGATTGCAATGACATCAGAAATCTCTTTCCTAAGATAAACATCATCTGTACAAAATAGGAATTGGAAAGTTTTAACACAAGGTTTTTGACTGAGTTGCTTTGCTAAAAGAGCTGAGCAAATTTCAATTCTTATGATGAAACTTATTATTTACATTTTAAAAATATAATTTTTGTGAGTTTTTCTTTTGATTAAAATAAATGGCAAACATATTTGAAGTCTATTAAAGTTGGTTGAACAATGAGTCTGCATTTTAAATTTTGTAAATATTTCATGGTTTGTTCCTGCTATTTCAGAATTTTGTGACTGAAAGTGATTTTTTTTTTATAAAGGAGTAAATAATGAAATAAAACACTGAAGAATAATAATATATTTAAAAAGAATTAATATTGAAGATTTTGCAAGGAAGAGAGGTAACAGGTGTTTATAATGAAATAATCAACAGAATAATTTCATGGAGGGAGAAAAAAGGAAAGAAAAATACTCATCAGCAGAGAAAACTGTATTAACTCAAAATAATGAATGGCTTGTATATTATACAACACAAAAATTGTGATGGAATTTTGACAAAAGGACAACAAATATTGAGTGATAAAAATACCAAACAAAATTCAGAAGTCCATAAAAACTAAGAAAATTACAGACAAAATTATTTTGGTATCATTGTGAAAACAAAATCTAAAAAGGAAAAACAAAATCATAAAGTGAAAAGAAAAAAAAACTTAGAATCAATTATGAGTCATAAATAAAATTGAAAAAGAACATGAAATAGTTTAGGACATTTCAAACAAAACATCCAATTAAGACAAAAACAGAAAATATACAGTATAAACAAATAAAGAAATATTGCCAAATTGTCAATGTGACCATCTGAGATCCAAAAAATCAATCTGAAGGAGAATTTAAGAACTGCAAAAGCTAAACAATGCAACAATTAAACTTGTGTCTATAATTACATTAGATCAGATTTTATTATACAAATCAACATTTGCACAATAAAGTTGTTGATATTTGTAAAATTTTTGGTATGTACTTATATGTTAGTTTCAGTTTGTGTTATCCATTCTTTTGGGGATATTAGATTTTATTATTCAAAATGCAGCATTAATTTTCATTTATGAATAAATCCAAAGAAAAATATATTTAATACAATATTCCATATAACTAAATAAATTGTATTTATTTAATATATTTATATGGGCTCCTTGACATCTATAACCTTCATCAGTTTTTTTAATCATTGTTGTTTTTTAATGTTAACAGTATTTGAAGCAACTTTGATTGCTTCCCAGAGATCTTTTTTGCCTGAATATTGTTTTCTCATAGCCTTCTCTTTTAATGATTGGCAGCAAGTTTTCTATTAGATCAATATCTGGAAAAACTGTGGAATGGTCCATTAATTTGATGCCATGGAACATATTTTTGGCAAGATGGACATTACGCAGCTTTACAGAATATGAAGGAAGATTATTATTATGAATGTATTCTTCTGCTTAAAGCTTCTTGCTTGTGACCTGAACCACACCAAAAATGTCTTGTCAAACAACTTACAATAATTCTCTGTATGTATCTTAATATTAACATCATCTTTGAAAGGATCTGTCGTTTTAGTGTCTTCAATTTCAGCCTAAAACATTAAGCCACCTCTCCAGTGTTGACCTCTTTATTATGTCAGTTGATAATTTTCATCAATGTCGCAACCTTTAGGTTCATCTAATGCAAGACAGGTGCTATAGGATTTAAATGAATTCAACCTTTTCACAAGAAATGAATTTCATTACATGGAAGAGTTTTGTAGACATACTTTTATATAAACAAGCTCAGAAAAGAAGAGAAAGAGGAAATTATATTTCTGTGTATACAGTTAGCTTTGAAAAAGGAAAGAAAACACTTAGGTATTTAGCTGTAGTGTGTACCTGTGTGATGTCCACATGGATTGTTTGAAATTAAGAAGTTTGTTTGCTGGGGAAAGAAAATCTCCCTCAGTGGAAACAAATTCCATGTTGTCATTTCTATATACTGGAGCAGAAAGAGAAAGAGTAAGTCTCTCTCCTTCCTTTTATAGTCCTGAATAGAACAAGACCGAGTTAGAATCCTGGAAGAAATGGTTGGATAATCCCTACACTAGCTTTATATTTATCACTAAAAATTCTTGTTGAGAAATTAGTTTTCATGTATTTGTTTTCCCATCTTGTATGTTTCTCTTTATGTTCCCTTAAAAGTGGTAGTTTTGTTGCTTTCATGCCTTAAGTCAAATGTTCTTAACATTCTGAATCTTTATTGCAACACTCATCTCTTCAAATATCATTTTTCAGTAAATCTTTTTGCTTATTATCTTTGAAATTTGAATTTTTATTTATTCTTTAAATTATTATTAAACTGATCATGAACAATATATAAAACTTTAAAAGTGAGGTTAGCTGATTGAATTTTACCAACATAGAGAGGGAGCCATTCTCATTTTACACCATTCTAGTTTTACAACAAATTGTTCTTAATGAAAAGATAAAATTTTATTTGTTGTTGTTTGTGTGCTTTTGTTGGCTGGACTTCCTTATTAGATAATAGGGATTAGAAAATGAATCTTACAGACAAACCAGTGGGAAAATAGAATTAGTGAAAATATTTGCAACTTTTTGTATTCCTGGTCAGTGACATTTATATATTGGTTTCCTTATAGAGAGAAGAACAAAGTTTTTTGTGTACTCAGATCAAAACCTGGTGTTTTTTTTTTCATTATCATATAATTTAGAAAAAACTAGTTTGGATATCTGAGAAGCAGGGGATCCTTTTGCAAGTTTCCCCAAATTTCTCCTGTACAAATGTTCAAGGAGGTTATTTTTTAAGTTGAATAACAGCCGTATCATTGACCAACCATAGCAGACAAGCCATTAGCCAATCACAGTAAACAAGCTAGTGGCTAATCTTAATTTTGCTTAACTCAGCCAGGAAGCCGATTTTAGAGAAAAAAATATTGCAGATTGTTGCAGTGGGATCAATTTTTAATTGGGGCTCTATGCAGGTATCCTTGAACCAAGCTTAATAAATACTGTTATACATGGTAAGTGCAGAAAAACGTTATCATAGTAAAATAGATGAATCATAGTATATAACATAATTCTGGTGTACATTATTTACATTATTCAGACTATTGTCCTCATCTTTGTCGCCATATTTATCACAACGTTTTGGCCAGTGTACGCTCCGGCCTTCTTCCAACTACCTGAAGAAGGCCGGAGCGTACAATGTCCGAAACGTGATAAATATGGCGACAAAGATGAGGACAATAGTCCGAATAATGTAAATAATGTACATAATACTTCATCTCAGAAATATAGACATAATTCTGATGCTGCAGAAAACTAAAATTAATCGGGAAATATAATAATCCACTCATGTGAAATGTGGTAGCAAATAAAATCACCATGTACAGAGTTTTAGAAGAAAATATATTTAATGGAGTGATAAGATTTTTTTAATGTCTTCCCAGACTAATAACTGCCTCCATATTAATATCATGACTAAAGTCAAGGTTGAAAAGAAATATAATTCAAAAGAAAATTCAATTCAGAAAGAGAATATCGAAGATATTTGTAGGTTCCAGTTTCTGATAGATTTCTTGAAATGTTGACAAAAAAAGTCTTTGTGGACAGCAATAGAAAATCAACAAAAGAATATCAAAAGACAGGTTTTTTTTTGGTTTTTTTTTTCTGTTTCTTCAAATATCAATGTAAAATATTATCAAGATGACATAACAACAGATTTGTAAAACAAAGAGACAAAGATATTGTTTATCTCCTGATGAAAGTTGCATATTGAAAATGCCAAAGAGAAATGGCTTCTTGCAGATTAGAAACAAAGGCTTCTTACTGAAAGTTAAAAAAAAGCAGTTTGTGTTATCTGCACTAACTGAGTATCTATCTAAGTCAGTTCATATATCAGCCCATTTTATCTGTGTATCTACCTATCTGGTCTATTCATATCTATCTGAGCTTGTTTCTATCTAATGCAGCCTGTTCATATCCAGAAACAAAGGTTTCAAAAAACTGTTTGTTTCATCTGTGGAAATGTTTTTCCCAAAGCATAAAATTACTTTTGTGGCTATTTTGTTCAAAGTAAATAATATCAAAATGTTTCTTTTCTTTTATTCACGGAAATGAATTATAAATGAAAAAAAATGTTAGTCATTTGTTTTTTTGATTTGGATCACAGAATTCCATTGAAAAGATCTTATAATGACAATTTTGATGAGTTCAAAAATGGAACTAACAATGAAAAGAAAACATTCTTCAGGTTTAAGACAGAATTTTGTGATTAAATAATTTCAATATGATTTATCAGCATATATCAATACATACATACATACATATATATATATATATATATATATATATATATATATATAATATTAAAAAAAAAGGAACACAGCAACTCTTAGTAAATAAACGTTCATTTTCTGACTCTTCAGGCAGTAAGTGTTAAGATCAACCACTCGGTGCTTGGATTGCTCTGCCCTATTTTGCCATTGAGCATTTGTTTGTTTTTTTCACTTTTTATGTTTTTAGAATGTAAAACATTTTCTTTTTTACATGCCAGTAAGCATATCAAAATAGTTTTCACAATAAATATTACATGTTTCATTAAAAATGACTGACAATTCTTTAAGTTTTTGATTATATTTTTCTTGTATGTGAACAAGACAGTTCCTTTATGGGCTTTATGTGTGTAGAAATTGTCCAAATGATTGTTAGATTAGTCAAAAGTGCTTGGAACTATTAACCATTTTCAAGCATTTTGGTTGTGCTATTGTAAATGATACATTTCTGTATGGTAGACATATTCTTAATTCTTGAATACATTGTGATATCATTCATATTTGTTCATATTTGGCTTTGTTAAGGTTTGTTTTTGTTTTTTTATGATAAGGTCTTTAATTATTTTCTGATGCTTTTTACAGTTGGAGGTGCACATATTACATTTGTGTTCTTGACAAATGTGTTGCATATGGAGGTTGATAGATGTGCTGCTTTTAATGTCTCCCTATATATATGGCTCTGGTCTGAGGGATGTAGGGTCAGTCATTTTGATCAGCAAGTTGTAGTATATCCGAAATAATTATTTATGAATTTGTTGGGAAAACAGTTCTCTATGAGGCATTTGAATTCATAAATAATATTGTTCTTATATAATTTTGATTTCACAGGGGAGTTTATGTTGCTGATAAGGTTTGCATTCCATAAAGAAAAATTTGTCCTGTTTGCAATTTTTTGTACATTTGTTTCCAATAAAATATATTGATATTATTGATGTTTGTGGTAATAAAATAAGCACATCCCATCTCCCCTCTCACTTGTAACCAGCCACTTTAGTAAAATAAATATTTTCAGTGCTAAAGCTGAATTAGTCAAATAATACTTCATCAACTTCTACTTAGAGATTTTGCTATATTACAGTGTTATCTCTTTGGCCTGTGTTTTTATTGCTTAACTTTGAAAGAAATGGTTTGATTTGACTGTAATATAGTTGGGGAAAACCATTATTGAGTAGTGTTTGTTTTACATTACTGAATTCTTTAAAGAATAGTGTGCATGGGGATGAGATTGTGTCAGAATCCTTGTTAGAAAGTTATTTATTACTTCTAATTTTTATCAAAGTTGGCATTTGCTCTTATAATTGAGACAGTAAAATCTTTTGTGAGGAGGCATGGTGGAGTAATGGATAGCAGCTCGGACTGAGGAATCGGAGAACTGAGTTTGAATTCCAGTCAAATCCATTACATTCACTTACGTGCTAATACCAATGGGAAAGGTATGAATCTTGTTCTTCTCTCCACTGCTATGGGTAAATAGGACAGACCAGGTTCTGTAGCCTTGGATGGCAACTGGTCTATGGCAGAAAGAAATGGCAAACTACTGCAGGGAAAATGTCTGCCTCGTCAGTCATGTATCGAAAGATACATACTCACCTAAGTGTGTATCACGCATGGCACATAGCTGACTGAAACATCTTTACTTGTGGAATTTCATATATTAAAGTAGTAAACATATTTTCATTGGATTCTACAAGAACATCTGAGAATGACATTTTATCACTATTGCAATATAATGAAACATGTATTAGAGAAGAACTGTTGCCTAAATACATAAGCATAAAATATTATATAAACAATTTGAACTTAGAAATCAACCCAGCATGATGACAGGCAGTTTCATATGTTAAGCTAACATAAAACACACATAAATTCAGTGTTGATGTCTATGTCCACACTGTTTATATTTACATATGAACTTTCATAATGAGTGCAAGAAATATTTGTGGGCTTAGTGTGTTTTTATATATATATATATGTGTGTGTGTATGTATGCATGTATATTGTGTCTACTTATATCTATACTGATCCTTTCCAGGTGTGTAATCAGTTTCTTGATGTTAAGATGAAATTCATCAAGGAAGGTGCCAGTGCCCTAGTTTTTATTGACTTAAGTACTTTTGATCTTTTTCAAGATCACCTTCCGGGATAAATTACAAAGGCAAACCTATAATAACTGCAATAAAACCTGCATTCCATTGTAAACATGATATTTAAAACACATGTGAATGCGCTCTGTAATTATTTTAAAATTTAAAATTTATCCATTGTAGTCATGGAATTTTTTGCAAAACAAGTGTTTCAATATTAGACAGATTATAGAACTGTAAAGGATCAATATAAAAATAATTAGACACAATAGGTCTATATTATTCAATGAAACATGTTTGAATGAAGATATGCTGCTTAAATCTTTAATATTAATTTTATTGAACTGATTTTATTGACTTTGTTTTAACACATTTTAGGCAACTTCCGAATTCAGTCATCTCAACACATTTTATCTTTCTTGGTAAATAACTGATCTTTGGACTCTTCAGTTTTTGTGAAAATTGGAATTTGTTTCCTTATTAGAATTCTCTGAAAACTGGAATAAATGGTAATCTGAAAGTGCAATGTTTAATAAATATAGCAGATGTGAGCAAACTTCCAAGTCAAGCTGTATTTTTTTTCCTGGTCACCAAAGTAACAAGTGGATTATTGTAATTCTGATGAAATATTATGCCAGTTTTGTTAACTCAAACAGAGGTGTTTCATTGATTTCTATATTTCACTTATTTGAATTATTCATTTCATTCTTTGGAAGGAGCTCATATTTTGAGGACTTCCTTCCAGTCTCATTATATAGATATTATCATCATCTTTGGATACAGACTGGTCGTTGGTCCTGTTAGACTTGATTTTATTCCTTTCCACACTTTTTATTGCTACTTAAAATTTGTTTCAAAAACAATATTTTTATTACATTTCAACAGTGAATCACACAGTCCAGTGTATTTTTTTGACTTAATTTATATGGAAGCTATCATCAAAGTGATTAAATTAACAAAGCTCATCTAAATAATTTTTAACTGAAAATTTAGATATTTTGAGTATGTTGACAATCTCCCATGTTGTATCATGTTAATTATTCTCAAGTTATTTCTTCATTTGGACATTATCAATGTCAGCTGGTTTGCTCAATCATAGAAAATCATTAGAACAGTAGATTTCACACACCACTTCTGATATGCTTGATTATTTGCAGAACCTTCTCCATGAACTGCACAAATCTATATTTGCATTTACCTGTCTTAAAATAAAAAGCATTAAAATGAAAAAAAATACCATGGGTGTCCTCAAACATTTGAACTGTATTGTATCTATCTATTTATTTATCTATTTCAGCCTGTCAAATATCTATCTCAGCCTGTTGAATATTTATATATCTCTCTATCTCTCTAGCTAGCTAGCTAGCCTTTTGAGTATCTATCTAAGCCTGTGGAATATCTCTCTACTTCAACCTGTTTAGTGATTATCTGTCAATCTATCTTAGCCTGTCAAATATCTATGTATCTATATCAGCTTGTTGAATATCTATCTATCATAGCCTGTCAAATATCTATCTATCATAGCCTGTCAAATATCTATCTATCTATCTATTATAGCCTGTCGAATGTCTATCTATCTATCTATCTATCTATCTATCATAGCCTGTCGAATATCTATCTATTTCTCTCTCTGTTTATCAATCCAGCTGTCTCAGCCTTTTGAATATTTATCTCATCCTGTCAAATATCTATCTATAACCCTGTTCAATATGTATCTATCTTAACTTTTCAAATATCCATCTATCTCTGTAACTATCTATCAATTGAGCTATCTCAGCCTTCTGAACATCTATCTACCTATATATCTATCTGTCTCAGCCTGGCAATTATCTGTCTATTTATCTCAACCAGGTGAATGTCTGTCTTTCATACCCTGTTGAATATCTATCTATCTAGGGCTTGTCAAATATCTGTCTATCTATCTCACCCTGTCAAATATCTATCTGTCTATCAATCAAAATATATATGTGTGTGTGTATGTATGTATCAACCAGTTGAATATTTATCTATCCATTTGGCTCTGTTCAATATGTATCTATATCAACTTCTTGAATATCCATCTATCTCTGTATCTGTCAATCGACCAATCTCAGCCTTCCAAATATCTAAGCCTGTTGAATATTTCACTATCACTCTATCTCTCTTTCTCTGCCTGTTGAATATCTATCTTTCTCAGCCTTCCAATATCTATCTCTCTCTCTCTCTCTCAAACTGTCAAATATCTGTCTATTTATATATCTATATATATCTCAGGCAGTTGAATGTCTTTCTATGTTACCCTGTCAAATATCTATCTCAGTCTGTTCAATATTTATCTCAGCCTGTTGATCTATGTTAGCCTGTCAAAATTTATCTCTCTAGTTGTCTGTCTTGGCCTGTATTTATCTGTCTATATATTTATCTATCTATCTGAACTGGCCAAATATCTATCTATCTATCTATCTCAACCTGTTGAATATCTATCTAAGCTTGTTGAATATTTCTCTATCTCAGCCTGTTGAGTATTTATCTATCAATGTCTACACTGTTGAATATGTATCTATCTTCTTATCTCTGTTGAATATCTATCTGTCAGCCTGTCAAAATCTATCAACATATGTATTTTGTAAGGCAACTTACAAAGTATAAGGGTTTATTTTAAACAAGAACAATACAAATAGATATTTACAGTTTGTCTGAAGCTGAAAACAACCCCCAAGACCAACATCATTGATGCTTATATTCCTACTGTAACAGTCCATTTAATAGAGGGGAGGGGTGTACCAGTTCTCTGTATACTGAGGGTTCTCAGTTCATTCCCTACAGTACTCTCAATTGAGCTATTTCAGCCTTTCAAGTATCTATCTCAGCCTATTGAGTATTTATCTATTTACAGTCATGTGCAAAAGTTTAAGACTACCTAACCAAAAACTGTTTTTTTCACTTTGAGGCTTGTGATTGCATCATCCTAATCAGCCATGTTAACAAACGTCTGCTCAGTGAATTCAATGTCTGAAAATTAATCTAATTTTCCTGCATTTTGAATGTAAAAAATTGGGAAATGCCATTTTGTCAGAAATACAGGGCTCAAATTTTGATTTTACACAAGGAAAGACTTTCTAAAATGAAGATTTGCAATAAAGCATCTTGTTGCAAAACACGATTGTCAGGTGATTGTCAAATTGAATTTATGCCGACAAGAAGTAGAATGGTAGATCCTGAAAAACAACTACTTGTGATGACAATTTGATCTTGCAAATAGCTGTTTGGCTTCCAACCAGTTATTTCAAGAAAATATACTCAGCACTGCTTCTGAAAGGTACAAATGCCCATTGTTCAATTGTTAGTATGTGCCTTGTTCATGATTTCAAGTAGAAAGCCTGTAAACCTGCTAAAAAACCTTGCTTAACCAAAGCCATGAAAGCCAAGTGGATATCCTTTGCTAAGAAATATGAGAACTAGGACAAAGCAAAGTGCAATAAAGTCTTTTTTTCTGATGAATCCACTGTCCAGCAGTTTGTCCAATGAAAACAGCAAGTTTGTAGGCCTGTTGGTACAAGATATGATGACCACTATACCCACTACATCCTTCCAGTATCATGATTTGCAGGGTTATGTCCACTGATGGGACACATGGACTTTTTGCTACCCACTAGAATGACAATGAACCATTCCAGGTACTTTGAAATGCTGAAGGACAAGCTTGAACTTTATATGGCTATTCATGGTTGTGATACATTCCTGATGGATGGTACTCCTTGTCACTGTTCAAAAATAGTAAGTTTTTTCCTGAAGAAGAAAGTCAAAAGCTTGAATTGGTTCGGTAACAGTCCCAATCACAATCTGACTGAGAATCTGTGGACACTACTGAAAGATGCGGTAGTGGATAAACAACCTACAAGTGCCAAAGACATGGAAAATGCTATAAAACAAGTCTGGATCAGTGATATAACTGCTGAGTACTACAAAAGTCTGTTGCACAGCATGCCTCATCATTTACAGGCTGTAATAAAGAACAAAGGCAAATATACAAAATCCTGAGCCTTCCCAAATTTGCAAGATCCTCACAGAAAACTGCCTAATATTAATGTTTCTCAAACTTGTGGATTTAATTTTGAAGTACTATGTTTTTTTATGTGATTCAATGATTTTGCATAATAAATTTATATTATAGAACACCTTATATTAAATTTTACATGAAAATCACTAGGTGGTCTTAAACTTTTGCACACGACTGTATCTATCTCTGCCTATCAAATATCTACCGATATATCTATCTGTCTATCTCATCCTTTTGAACATCAATCAATCAATCAATCTATCTCAGCCTGTCAAATATCTATCTCCCTATCTATCAATCAAGCTTTCTCAGCCTTTCAAATATCTAAAACTGTTGAATATCTATCTATCTCAGCCTTTTAAATATCTATCTACCTATTTCAGCCTGTTGAATATTTATGTATGTCAGCCCATCAAAATTTGTGTATCTATCTATATATCTTTTTTAGTCCATCAAATATTTCAGCCTGTCCAAAATCTATCTCAGCCTTCCAAATATCTAAATCATATATATATATATCTTCCTATCTCAGCCTGTTGAATATCTATGACAGCCTGTCAAAATATATCTCTCTATTTATCTAGCTATCTATCTCAGTCTGTCTCATATATATCTAACTCTACCTATCAAATATATATCTATCTTACTCAGCCTGTTGAAATCCTGTCTATCTATCTAACCTTGTCGAATATCTATCTCAGCCTCTTGAATATCTATATATCTATCTCAAACTATCCAGTATCTATCTAACTGTCCGTTTATCTATCTATCTAATCATACTTGTCTATCTTAATCTATTCATCTAAGCTGTTGATTTATCTCTATTTTGTATTGAAATTTTTCTTGTCAGTGTTTGCATAAAACTGTTTTTTGTCATATTTTTTCTCTTCACTTTATTGCAAAAAATCATTCTCTTTATTTTTAAGGCACCTAAGAGGCCTCATTTTATTATAGCTTCAATGTTGGTTATTTTATTCTTTTTATATCTGATGGCCATGTAAAGATTATAATCAGATGTAAAGAATAATATCTATTTCATGTGTTGATAACACCTGGGCTGATAACAATAATAAACTGTTGAGTTGAACTGAAAATATCTTTGTTTCCAAAAGAGTTATCCCAAAAGCCATCTTGTCAGCAGAAGATTCTTTCTGATTGCAAAGTTTTCTGAATGGTAAGGAATGCACTGCAGACAGTTTGAAAGTTGGTCGATGAAATAAAATAAGTTATAAATCCAAGAAGCAGTCACTCATGCAAAACTAAAAAAGAAAGCCAAAAATTGCCTCCTAAGAAAAAAAATCTTTGTTCTGAAACAAAACAGTTTTTGTTTTGGTTTTTCTCTGCCATGATTTTGATGTGTCTGTCTTGAATGTGTAATAATGCCACGCACAATGCATGAAGTAATTACAGCATGTTGCAAAGAGAGTGGCAGAAGAAAAGAAAGAAAGAGCTATAGGTTGCAAAGAGAGTGGCAGAAAGAAAGAAAGAAAGAGCTATGGGTTTATAAATGTGCAACTTTCTGTTGCATTGACACACAATAGGTTTTTCAAACAATAGCTAAAAGCCATGATCACAAATTCGTGCAATTTTACATCTGATGCATTGTTTAAAGGTATTTTTGGCTTTAGACTCACAAAATGTGATTTGTTATTCTCTGTATCTGCTTCTGATTTGAAAACAATCTCATGGAATTTGACTTTGTAAACTAATTAACAACCTGATCCTAAGTGACATTATTTTAACTAAACTTTTTATGGTGTTATTTCTCTCTCAGCATGCAAAATGTCCTGCCTACTAGTTTAGATAGTTGACATTGAATTGGTATCCAAACTCACATTGAAACATAGAAGTCAAATGCTAATTTTTAAAGTTTGACTTTCCTCATGACATAATCTCCAACCCTTTGTTTACTATCATTTTACCTCAAACTTGACAAATATAAACTTCTAAAAGTAAAAATATTTATATAATTGTGATTACATGTAATTTCACCGATAGCTTAGGGTTAGAATCTCTGACTAATGCCAAATTGGTCGACTTTCGGTCCCAGCTTGAAGCACTCTGATGTCTAGCCACAGTGATGAGCTGTGTGTGTATGTATGTATATATATATATATATATAATTCATTCATAGCTTAACTCTGTAAATGAAGATTTATTTGTGAAGGTTATCAATGTTTCCAGTGGATATTCAAGTTTCTGAGGTTTAAATGATAGAAGCATGTTTTCTAACGATAACTATGGGAGAGTTTGGCAAATTGTAGAGACTTTGACCTTACAGCACTGTCTTCTGCTCTCTTTTTTGTGACAATTCGATCACTTAAATTTTAATTTTGCAAAGTCTGAAATTTCTGCTTGAATCAAAATTAACAGAAACCCAACTTGTTAAAAAAATATTTGACTGCATCGATCAAATACACACGTGCTTTTTTCTGCTCTTGTCACTTAAATGGAAAACACTAGCTAAGTGAAATAAATCGATACAATGTTTTTTCACTTGATTTGATAATGTTTACTTATGAGATAGACATTTAACTTGCATTAAAATTTTCTCCCTGTTTTCTTCCAAGTTGTAGTTGAATGCTTTAGGAATGCAGGTCAATGATAATCTCAATTATTTTGATTATTTTTTTACTGCATTTCACTCAGTAGAAGACTTGATAGACACTCAAGGTAGAGGATTACTGATTGAAGTGATATGAATGTAAGAGGAGGTGGTAGAAAGTGATGATTATGAGGATAAGGAGGATAGATAACTCTTGACTTGAGGTCAAGATTGTAGTTGTCTTAAAGAAAACTCCATGTTTTTACATATAATTAGGATTATTATTGTTAAAATCAGGTTGACTTTTACATACAATTTAAAAGAAATTGAGATTTTTTTCCAGTTTTACAGAAGTCTAAACTCACAATAAACATAGTGTCAAATATTTAAACAGCAGGTTCTTTTTTAAAACAACAGTTCTCTTTTTTTATATCTTCAGGCAACTCTTTCAAAGAAAAGATTTGTGATGGTGACAACTTATAACAAAAGTCCTTTATAATCTATCAGTAATTTCAGAATACTACTTGAAAAACAAAACACTGTCAAATTTTATTATGCAAATCCATATTTTCAAAATAAAGAAGGATTTGATAAATCAATATTAGTAAAATTTTAAAGATAGATTTCATGAAAAATATATCATCTGATTGTCAGCTTATAATGTCAGTTTTATTAGAAATATTTACAATATTTTTTGGTGGTTGGAACATTTATTTTGTTGGTTATCATATTGCAAAGACATACATATAACAGCATAATTATTTACAGTTATTTTTAATTTCAGATATATAGAAGCTGTGTTACAGAGAAATTGCCACAGCACAAAATTTAAAAAGAAAAGATCAAAAAACAAATGGTTGTCAGTGGAGATGATCAAGGTTTACCACTCCATAAACAACTCATCATCTGTATTCTGATGAATATAGCACACAGCAGAATCAAGCCAGAGATAGGACAAGAACAGTGCTTGTTCATTAAAGACATCGGAACAAGGAATGCAATATTCATGCTCAGAATGTTTTCAGAAAGAGCAATACAAATGCAGAAGGATGTGTTTTATAGACTATGCAAAGGTGTTCAACAAAGTATGCCATAAAGATCTGTTGGAACTGCTCAGCAACCTTGATACATTTGGGAAAGATATTAGAATAACCAAGAACCTATACTGGTAGCAAATGGTGTGTATGCAGATAGAGAATGAGTTCAGCATATATATAAAAACAGAAAGGGGCATAAGGCAAGGATGTGTCTTCTCACTAGACTTATTCAACCTATACAGCAAGACAATTCTTAGAGAACTGGAAATCCTACCAGGATTCATCATTGAAGGCCAAAATCTTAACAACATAAGATACACAGATAACAGTACTGATAGCAGACACGGAAAGTAAATTACAAACCCTCCTACAGAAAGTGAAGGAGAGTGAGAAGAAGAGACTAGACATAAACTACAAGAAGACAGAATGCATGGTTATCAGTAAAAAGATGAGCCTGAAATGTGATTTACAGGTTGGGGAAACTAAAATCAATCAGGTGCAGAAATTTAAATATCTGGGACGTGTTCTGACAGAGGAAAGTAAGTGTGGCTCTGAGATCCGAAGATGTATTGGGTTGGCCAAAGGCACATTCCAAAAGCTAAGCAGAGTATTACAAGACAGGAGGATTTCATTAGTAATAAAGAACAGAGTACTGAACTGCTACATAATATCTGCCTTTACAGCAGCAAATATTGTACGGTCACCTCAAAGATGAAGAAGAGACTCGAGGCACCAGAGATATGATTCTACAGAAGGATGCTAAGGACACCATGGACCGAACATATGAGCAACAATGAGGTTTTGGAGAGGATACAAACAAGGAGGAAGCTTATATTTAACATCAGGAAGAGGCAGTTGAAATTTGGATACATAATGAGAAAGGAGGGCTTGGACAATCTGATATCCACAGGACAGATCAAGGGAAAGAGGGGCAAGAGAAAGCAACATGTTATATACCTAGTGGGTGGTAGATGACGGAATAGGGTTTAGGAGAAATAAGAAAAAGGATAAAGCATATTGAGTGCTACAAGGGATAGGGGGAAGTGGAGAGCCATGATCGCCTATATCCTGAAGGGACATGGCACATGAAAGAAGTGGAAGGATTCTCTTACAGGTTCAAATACATGGATGAGGAGAAACAACTGTAATGAACAACAAATGTCAATATATAATTTAATAAGATTTAATTATAACAAGATGAAAACATTAATGCAACATAGTGTGTGGAAAGATGTATGCATTATATATCTGATATGAATAGTTAAACCCCACTTAGCTTTAGTCATTGGCCTGAAATAAAATAGGGTTTTCTCTTTTCCTTTTTCTCTCTGTTTTGTTTTATATTTATCTTTTGTTCTTTTTACTTTCAGTTCAGTTCGTTTTGCACATGCAGCAATATCTCTTGATATATTATTCTTTCTTCACTGTTATGAGTTTTAACCCCAAGAATTGGTCTTTTACTCTCTTTACATATTCAGCAATGTAGAATTCATTGTTTGGGTTGTATAAGTCTTAACCTGTGTCTAAATGAGTGGCTCATACATGCCTATCTTAGGTGATTAACCTGCTTAGTAATTCAAATTTGATATATGCAGCATAGTATGTTGAGTTGAATTGGAACTCATCATCATTGTGCAATTTCCTTTGCTTGATAGTAACAAGTGAAAAGAGATGTTACTCACTTAAGACACAGATTCCAATTAATTCCTTTCGTTATTTTCCCACTTGACATTTCATACTTGATGTGATTGGCATGCATGAGAATCTATTTTTAGATCTCACTTGGACCTGCTACAAAGTCATCAGTCTCTCTGACCTAATTGTGCAATTTCCTTTGCTTGATAGTAACAAGTGAAAAGAGATGTTACTCACTTAAGACACAGATTCCAATTAATTCCTTTCGTTATTTTCCCACTTGACATTTCATACTTGATGTGATTGGCATGCATGAGAATCTATTTTTAGATCTCACTTGGACCTGCTACAAAGTCATCAGTCTCTCTGACCTAATTGTTCTTGTAGTCAGAGACTATTATTACAGATTGAAAGAGAGAGGGTGAGTGGATATACTACATTATAGTGAGATGGAAATAGAGATAGTTTACTAATTGTAAAATGTGTGTGGTTAGGGGTTTTGGCTGCATAAAGATATAACAGCTGCCATGGGTCAAATGAGAGATAGAACCTCAAAAGAGAAAAAACATATTATTATAGTTACTGAGTGATGTAAACACATTGTTGAAGAATGAAAAAAAAAAAAAAGAAAATGAATACATTGGCAAGAATAAAAAAAACTGGCTTTAATACTGTAACAAAAAAAGATTTTAAACAAATTAAAAGGGTAATGAGCAAGAAAAGTGGATTGGTCAATAAGAAAATACTTGAAGAAGCTTGTGTAGTAGTAGTAGTAGTAGTGAACAAAGAGAAAAGATGCAGAATATTTAAAAACGTTTGTGAAAGGTATGAAAGCAACCATAAGCTTTATGTCAATATTTAAAGGAGAAATGAATAAATTGGGCAAAGAAATACCTGAAAACTGATTTCTTAACAGTAATTTTTAGTGATAAATATACAGCTATGTCGTATGAACGTGCAGGCTGGGCTAGCAGTTAAGTTTTCTAAGGAAATAGTCAAATATTACAACATAGAAAATAACATTGATGAAATAGAGAATTTCTTTGGGTTAATATTGTTGGCAGTAAAATTATAGGTCCCTTTAGAATTTCTGATAGTATTGAGATAAATGCAGAGAGATTTTTTAATGGTACAATCATGACCAAGAAACTTTTTAAACTGAAAAGTACATTTATGCATGACAATGCCTCTTTCACATTATACCAAACTCATTATTGTCCAACTTACTAAAAAAATGTTCAAAGAGAAGAATGGCCCCACTCTCTTCACATATTAATCTAAGAGAAGACTTGTCGTCCATCATTAAAAGAAATGTATATGAGAATGGAAAACAACATATAAGAAGCAATAAAATCAGTTGCAAATCATGTTAAACAGAAACAAGATATTAACAATACCAATGAATGAAAGACTGATGAAGCTTATAGGATGTAAAGTTCATAATAACATATACATTAATAAAATAACACTTTATTGAATAAAATATTATTTTATTCAATTACATGTTATAATGAATAAAGTTTATTCAGGAATATAAGATATTGCGTTAATCAAATATGTTTCTGTGACTCATGTCCTTTAAATTAATTTATAAATAAAAAAAATTATAATAAAAATTGACAACCTCAAAAGATCAATATTTTTAATCAAAATAGATGTTCTAAGCTGATATTCACAGAAGATATTGCTCATGTAAGTATATCCTGAAAATGTCACCAGTTTTATTGCAAAAATATTGATTTGCATAATAAAATCTGACACAATGTATGAGAAGAGAACTGATATTATCAATAAACCCTTTTTTGCAAATTGAATAAAATACGCACATACATTCACACAGTCATGTGTATCTGTGCATATAAACATATGCCAATATAGATATTATTATACCTAAGAAATTTCCTGAATATATGCATAGGTATCCGCTGAAAAATTTATTTATATATATATATATATATATAGGAATCTCTTGATTAGTGCAGCTACTTCGTATATTGAAAACTAAAAAATCAATTTTCAATTACTATGGTTAAACTGAAGGGTGTTTTTCCACACTAATCGAGTATTATGTGTGTACAAATGGAATTTTGGTATATTAAAATTTTAGCATACTAATTGAAAGTGCATTAATTGAGGGATGCTATATATATATATATATATATATATAAAATATATTTTCCTTGTCTGTCATATTCAATGAAATATGTTTGAAAGAAAAGTTGCCACCTAAATATACATTAGGCATCTCACTCTCTCTCTTTCTATATATATATATATATATATACACACACACACACAATGTAGAATTAATATAATATAAATTTAAAATTTGTCACTTATCTGATTGATGTTACCTTTAGCATCCCAACTAGTTTTGCAGATGGACACTTTGCAAATCACTCCATTTCTCAAGTTTGCAGTCTTGGGAGTTAGGTGGCCAGATATAAAGGGTGATGTTGTCACAGAAATTGCCTGACAGCCATGACTAGGTTCTCCTGCTTGTGTGACGTGGTGCAGAGTCCTGTTGTCAGACATAGTCTTCCAGCAGCCATCCTCTTGACTCAGGGCATCGGTGTAGGCCACTGTGTTCATCAACAAATTTGGGTGTTCTTTTCTTATCAGCATGGTCAGATTGAGTTTTCTGAGCTTCTGTACCTTTGTAATCACCATTAGACTCATACAACTCTTCTTGAATCCCTGCATTGTTCTTAGATTGACCCCCAAATACTCTGAAATGTTTCTGGAGGAGTGAATTGCGTCATGGTGCTCTTTCTCACAGATGATGCCCAACTGACCTTACTATACTGTGCAGTCAACAAAATCAAAAACAAACAATGCACAAAATTAAAAATATAAAATGGCAGCAACTTACCCATCATAGACTGTAATTGCAAAGATTGTTTATGCCTGACAAAACAAGGAATTTATTCAACAATTTAAACGCTTGTGTCAGGAAAATCAGAATTTTTAAAGTCTGTTGTTTTAATGTATTGTCATGAAGAGGAAATGTTCATACAACAGATTAAATGATCTGACAAAATAATATCAAAAAAGGTTTAAGACAAAAGCTAAGAGAGTTTGTTGCTCACAGAAGAGGGATATATGATTTGCATATGTTCAAAGGTAGACGAAGAGAGATAGTTTGAAACACTTAGCTTTCTTTGATTGTTAAGAGAAAATTTTTTGAAGTATTGTGTACTGTTTAGAGGCCATTAATATAATTGGTGAGTAAATTTTACACTGTTCTGAACTTCAACACTGGTCACGAGGAACTGAAATGAAACCTTTCACATGACTTCAGATGATCATCTCTTATTAATTTTATTTTTCTCCTCATTTTCTATCAAAAAGAATTTTGTGTAGGTTCGTTACTTACTTTTCTTCTTCTTCTTGCCTGATTGGCTAATTTCTGAGAAGTCAAGGTTTTCATTAGTCCAAAAAGAATTTCACATAGGCTCACAAATTTATTTCCTCCTTCTTCTCCTCACTTCTCCGAATTTGAAAAGATTGGGTGAAGGGAGTTATTATTTTGCACTCACTACATGAGTTCAAGCAGATTTTTGCAAATAAAATATTCAATATTAAAAATTAGAACAATATTAGATAAAGATTAAATAAAATAAACAATTCTTTTATTGTTCTCTCTACTTTTGTTTCTCTCATATTCTCTAACACTCAGTATATCTTTGTGTCTTAGTGGCTTTATTGCCTTACTTGGGGTGAAATGCTTAAAAAAATAAGTTAATCTTTTGACTTTAAATTTCCACTCATCAAACTAAGAAATATATAGAATTGTCATATTTATTATTTAGTTTAAATATCTTAAATAACAAATTCTTGTTAATTATTGACGTTAAGTAAATTATAAATTTGTTTCATAGCAAAAACATTAAGGTGACAAAACAAAATTATTTCCATGATGAGCAGAAAGAACGGTGTCTCTGTGAAACTTAAGGTTGGGAGATATATCATTTGTCGAATATCTATCATTTTCCTTTTATTGTAAACCTTATGTAAAAGTAAAATTTTAATAAAAGGTCTTTTTTAAAAACATTACTTTAAAGATTTAAGATTAGTTTATGAAAGCCAGGTGTCCAGATTTTTTTTTTTTTTTATTATTTTGACTTCTCTTTCTTATATTGATGGAAATGAAGCCAAGTAAATGGAAAATAATTTAGTCATGAACTGATGTGCAAAGAAAATCTTTGAGTGTCATTGCATGCAAAATACTTAGCTTCAGTTGACAGAAAGAAAATTCTTACTTTTGCATTACGGTCAGAAAGAAATCTTTTTTTTTTTTTTTTGCTACTGGTTGCAGTAACATGATTAGTTGTGGTAAACGAGAATTTTTCCCTTCTTTCTTGGAGAGTAATTGTTTTGGAAACAAAATCACAATGTAGGCAATGAATTTATCAGCCAGCATTCTTGTTTCTTTTTTTTCGTCTTCTGTCTCTATTAAATTGTAAGATCGTACAAACAAAATGAATTGAAAATCCTTAAAATCTGAAAGTCTGGCACTGCCTAGAAAATTAAAAATGACAATGATAAAGAAAGGAAAAAAAATGCAATTCCTAAATCAAAAATAATAAAGTTTGAAAAGAGGGAAATAAATAAGCAAGAATGTTTTTAAAAAAACATGAAACAATTTTTGAATAATATTAGTGAAAAATCAATAAAAAGATGGCCAAGAAAATAATATCTATTAATAAAAGAAAAGCTAGTTCTCTGTCCGTCACACACTATCCACATGAATGTAATGATAAAGTATATGTATATATGCGTGTTGTGCTTGAATGACTTACACAGAGACGCACACAAAAACACTTTAACTGAATTTGGAATAAGACTTTGGAATAACTCATTCTGAACAACTTTGACCATGGGCTCAGCAATAAAAACCATAGAGTTGGAGACAATAAAACAATTTAAACCCTGAAAGAAAAATAATTGTAATATTTTATTGAACTTTTCAGAAATTATTTGGTAATAAATAGAAATATTTTTTAAAGATTATTTTTAATTTTGTGAAAATATTTTTAGGTCTGTCATTGAATAAAAAAAAAATATGAATGTACACACACACACACACACACACACACAGAATGAAATTGAAATGAATATGTATGTTGGAGGGCCATTTTCCCTTTCTGTCTGGCAATGCCTGCCAAGTCCGTGACAAAGGGTATAAACTGAAATGTGCATCCCTTTGATGTCATTTTTATAACTCCTTTTTTATTTAAACTGGATTTGATCATTTTGCCGGCAAGTCAGTAAAGGGGGACCAAACTAGTCACATCCAAAATTCACTGTCAGCTTAAAAAGTTCATTATTCTAAAGTGAATAATAAACTAATAAAAATTAAGTTGGTCAAAAAGTGTTGCATAATTAAGTTAACATGATGATGATAATGCAAATAATAAAAATGTTGAAATTTATATATGGCAGCCCTTTCAAGAGTTTTAACCGATTAAAAGTAGAAAGGTGACAAGAGTTGCTGTGCACACATTTACAAGATCACGATCCAACATATTTTTAAACCAATAGCAAAGTGTCAAGCAAAAAAAGATTTGGCTATGCAGACACGATTTTAGATTTTGCCAAAGAAGAAAAAAATCACAACAGTTCTTCATTATTCAACTGCAGAAATTAGTCAAAACTGCTCAGATATTTCCATTGTAAACTTAAGTTAAACGAGATTCCAATTTTAAAATAAGTTAGTTTGAATCATTTGTCAGTCAAGGTGTTCCGAAAATAAGTTTGGCTGGTGTACAGCTTAAATATTCTTTGACAATATTCCTGATGGACAGAAGAATTAAGGGTAACTCATCAGTTCAACTCATAGTGTGGGGTGTTGTAGATTGGGGAGTTTTTAACAATCTGTGAAATTGTTCAACTGGTCCAGAATAAGGCTAATTGGAATTTTTTTCCACAATCAGTTGTGTTTACCTGTGTCATTTCAAAAGTTGCAACCCAGTCTCTTCAAACTCTCTTGGAGACTCTGTTGTCAATAGGTGCTGGTATCCCTGACACATGGGTAGGGAACTAATGATGTCAATGTGTAGATGTGTGAATAGGATGTCAGGGTTTGTAAAGGACCCACAGTTGATTTAGTATGACACTCTAGCTATGTGGTAGTCCATTCTCAGAGATTGGGCATCATGTTTGGCAAAATGAAGTGCTCAATGATGAGTTTGACCTTGGCTCATTTGCTCGTCCATGGAGGTGATGGAAAGCCTTCCTCCTGAGTGTAGGAGGGATATAGCATCTGGATCTAACCAGTTTAGCATTGCAGTAAAGTTTCCTGTTACTGAAGTGGGGTTGTAATTCTTGAAGCTTGAATGAAGTGTTCATTAATACATCATGTAACATTGAATCTGTCTTAAGTTCTTGCAATATTAAGTGATGGCTCAGTATCTTGTCAGTGAATGCATTGATGTCTGCTTTTGAGTGTGTGTTCATCAGTTATTGTTTTCGATGCTTTTGCATTAGTAGTAGTTGCAACTGCTCTACCTGTTTTTGCAGGTACGACAATGCCTTCTCTAAGTGCTATGTGACTGTGTTGTCAGATTCATGGCTTGTATGTAGGGCATTCACACTCTGGTTGTATGGAACAAATATCTTGTCCACCCTGTCAATTAGTTTATACAAGGATGTCTTGTCTATCACGGTTGTGCCATAGTTTTCAGTATTTTGCCTATCCACCTATCCAAATGCAGCATAGGATAGACTCGAACATTGTGTGATGACCCAAATGGCTTTTAATGAATTGTATCAGTCGGGGTCCTCTCATTTCAAGTCTGCATTGTTCTTGCTTTTACATGATTTATATCTGTCGTAAATTGCGATTTGAGGTGTCTTGTGTTTTTAGATTGATGTGTGAGTCCTTTGGTATTTGATGTAGTAAAATGTTTGAATATTAGTAGCAGTTTGGAGAAGGTCCAGTTGTGTAGTTTTGAAGTCAGACCATGAAAGGGATAGTAGTAATATTAGAAATAGGTCAGTGTCAATTTTTTTTGGCCCTAAGCAAGGCAGAAATATCATTAGGAGATGACCTCTTAACTATTTCTCTATGCATCACACATGGCTGTTTTTTCTGGTGTATCATCTCTATTCATCATTCTCATTGTCTCTTCTCTTTCTAGCTCAGAGGTGTCAGTTTATATCCATTTTGACCATGCTCTGAGACTCTGGTGCAAACATTCTTTTCAGCTAATATCAAAAGTATTTTTGTCTCAATTTTTTTGGTTGGCCAAAATTATTTTATTTTCCAGTTTTCCCTTCTTTTTCATTTTTTTTTTATAACAGAAGTTATGTGAGGAGCCTCCATTTTTTTTGGTAAATTTCATTCACAAATAAGTAGGTTTATTTAGGTTCAGTCTTTTCTTCTTCCTTTTTTATTTGAGTGTTGCCTTCTTGTTAGTTGAGAGAGGAGGAAAGAGAGAGAATGAAAGTGATAAGCATTTTAAAGGAAAGTGCAAATGCTTTATTTTAATTTGAATACTTTTTATTTTTGTTTATATATATATTTTTTATTAAGACTCACTACATGTTCATTGTGGTTGTAAAAGTTTTCTGGTTGTTTATACCATAAAATCACTGCCTTTGAGCAGATGGCAGAAATGTTTGATCATTAATCACTAGTAGTTCTTGGAAGAAAATAGTGTAATAAGATGATAGACTTATATTAGGAATTTAATTCTTGTTTTATAACTCTGCCTATGTTAATGTTAGGTGTATCCATGCTTAGTAGGATTTTTTCCAGATTGTTGTCCATGTATGACAACTTTGTAAAGTTGGCAGGTGCAGATTTAATGACATTGAATGTATCTAAAGCATTCTGTTAGAATGTAATACTTTTGTTTTTCTTTTAGAAGTATCAAGTACAAGATTTTTGGTAAAAATTAACCAATCCAATGAAGCATCTTAGTTGTCTGAGGGATGTTAGCATAGGGAAGTCTTGGGTGCCTTTGATCTTTTCAGGTAGTGGTGACCAAAATTGAGACATTCTCTGGAATACTTGGTGGAGTCATTGTATGCGTGAGTTGATGTTAGCACCAGCTACAAGGATTTTGTTGATGTACACTTATACAGATGGTGATCTGTGTATGACTTCATCAATAAGGTATTGTAATGTTCGGACATTGTTCCTTAAACCAAATGACATTCTCAAGAATTTATAAAGACCAAATGGTGATGTCACTGCCATTTTGTGGATGTTGTTGTTGACACTGGGGATCTGATATGTTCTGATGAGGTCAATTTTCAAGAATATGTGTATGTCTATCAGTCTCGATTTTGAGCGTATATATGAGAGACAGGATATCAGTTAGGAACGGTCGAATTTGTAAGGAAGTTATGTTAATCTTTATAAACCTCCTAACATTTATACATACAAAAACACTTGCAGAAAATGAGAAACAGGAAGTCATGGAAACAACAAAACAAGTACGATTTATTATCTGGTTGACAGTGGTTGTTATGTAGTGTTAGAGACACCAGTAATACTGAATAAATGGTATATAGTCTTTCTTGTATGTTTTTATTATATAATGTATTTTGTGAATGTCCAGATAATTTAGTTGAGGAAAAAGAAGTATCTGGAGTTTTCTTATCTCGAATTTTGGTTATGAGACAAATGGTATCTTTTTGGTCTAAAAAGTTATGGAGTTGAAATTTTGGGGAAACCATCATGTTAATTGCCTGCCTGATAATGAGGGGATCATGTGTTTGTGTGTGGTAGAAGAGTTGGGTTGATTATCATTGGTTTTGAAAGGAGGAATTGTATTTATTTATGATAATTATTGTTATAATTATTTGTGACAGTATAATTAATTTTTTTTAATGGACATGACAAATTTAGTTTCCTGTAGTTGATGCATAAACTGAAGATGTTGATGTTTGATTTGTGGACTAAGTCAAGTGGTGAGGTGTATGGACTACCTGAGTAATGAATGATTTTTTTGCATAGCATTTGGTTAAATTCTTCCTAGCTGACGTTGTATTTTTGTGGGTGCAATCATCGTGAGTGAGAATTTACTGGTTGTCCAATTGTTTTTCTGTTTTGCTGTGTCTGATGTATGATTGAATGGGTAGAATTGAAGGACAGTGTTATTTCCTTGTACTGATTGAAAATCTCTATGTAGACAGGGTTGTGGCAATTTGTAATGCTGATCCCACTTGTGTTGCAATGTGTACAGATGCCAGTGACACAAAAGTTTGTCGTGTTGTCTGATGGAGTTCCTTTCATATGCATAGACAAATTAAAGTTAGCTAAAATGTTGTCTCCCAGTCTGGATGATTTAATACCAGCTTATATAAATGACCAAGTAAAATCACGACACATACTAATATTTAGCGCGAGTTGCTTCGTTCCAAATGTCTCTATGCAGAATGCCATTTGCTGCCTGTAATTGGAGGGCAGTTGGGTGTGGTTGTCTTCAAGGGCAAAGGGTATCACACTGATTGCTGTTCCTGTGTCCACGAGGAATTTTAGACTGTTGTTTTGGCCAATATGTTCACTGAGCAACATTATGTTTTTCCACCAGATGGGTTAACTTCAATAACCCTTCCAGTTATATATTGCGTGGAATTTTCATTGCCTTGCATCATCTTGGAATGTCCGATCTGGTGATGCTAACAGATGTCTGAGTTTAGTTGGTTGTCTCTGCTGGAACTGCATCTGTGTTGATTATTGTTTCCATTGTGTAATTTACTTTGATGTCTCTATGTTAGGAGTAGTTGCATTTGCTGTACCTGTTTCTGTAGGTACAGCAATGCCTTTTCTAGGTGCTGTGTGTCAGTGTTGTAGGATTCGCTTATTATATGCAGTGCACTGACTCTTGGGTCATGTGTGAGAAATATCTTGTCCACTATGTCGGTTAGTCTATCCAAGGATGTCTAGTCTACCATGGGTTTAGAATTTGCACCATAGTTTTCATTAGTTTGCTTATCTTAAGGTGTCATAGGATAGATTCAGATATTGTATGCTGACCCAAATGGTTTTTCATGAGCATATCATTTGGGGTCTTGTCACTATACTGTTGAATAACTCACAGACTAGTTCTTTGTCGGAGTGTCTGGTCTTCTTGATGATAGCATTCTTTAATGTTGTGTGGGACTCATTTTCGGGTATGTTTACTAAGGTGTTTGCTACTTTGTCAATAATGCTTTGTGATAATTCTTGGACTACATTTGCAAACATGTTTCTTTTGTAGGTTATTCTGGTGACTGCAAAAATAGTTCCCAATTGTAGTTTTTGGTGTTGGATTCATTGTAAGGAGGCAACTAAAGCAGTATTGATATGATGACGATTGAATTGGTGGAGTCTTTGTTTGGAGCCATGATGGATTTTGAAGTCATCAGCAGTGAGATTCTATTTTATTTTATAAAGTTATGGGTTGATTTGAGGATTGGGATTACTATTTGTTGTTTATCAGGTTGTACTTACAGTTTTGTTACTCTCTTCAGATTTAGTAGTCGAGATATGCATTTTGTTTTTTCCATGTGCATATGTCTTTGAATGCAATAGACTCATGGGTGAAATATCTCCTGAATTATTGCATTGCTGTAGTTGAAAGTTAATCTCTGCTACTATACTGGTTTCGTCATTGGCAGAAACCATAGGTGTTGATGGAAGCACCTTGTTGTCGCTGCTGATAGTCTGGTTAAGCTTGTCTGCCATATGGAGAGGTGTCCATCACTAATGCCAGCCGGGCTGGATTTGTATTCGTCAATGGAATCGGCATTGGCTTTATAGTCAGTCAGCAGCTCAGAAACAGCTGCTGTGAAAACCATGTGGTCCTTTTTCTGATTAGTCAGAAAATGTTTTATGACCCTGGTATTTTTGGCAGTGTTCCAGAAGTTGGTATACAGAGCTGGACAAAATTATGGTTTTATTTATTCATTCATTTCATATTAGCTGTGGATATCAATGTAAGAACTTTTGTTTTAGTTAAAGAATTAAAGTTTCAACAGGGTACGACACTGGACGATATGTGCCCATTTTAAGCTTTCAATCCTTTGTAAATCAAACCTAGAAGTGTTATACTTATGACTTCATGTTATATGTTGTAGTATTGATTTCTGTGAATTTTGATAAGATTAATGTGAAAAAGACAAAGGAACAGATGTTGACTGAAAAAGATTTTATTTTCTTCTGTATGCATATCAGCAGAAGTCTGTGGTGTCATAACTAAGGGATATAATCGGTTAAATTGTTATGTTGTAGTAATTGTATCTATAACATCTCTTTTTGATTGGTGTATAATTTTATTATATGTGTAAAGGTTATTTTTTTTATGTATCTTGTGAGAGAGTTTATGATTTGACTGTTATGTCTCCTGTCTTAAGGTGTTTGGGCTTGTTGATTGAATGGGTGTTGCATTTATTGATAATAATTTGTTTCTGGTATGAAGTTCTCATAGTCAATGCCCTGTGTGGTTTGTATTTGTTTTCTGTTTTGAGAAGGTGATGTCTGTTTAGTATAATTTGATTCCCTTCCTCGGTAATTACTAGACAAGAACAATATTGTTAGTTTTTTGACAACCTCATCAGTTGTCAACTTTAATTCTGAATCTATCATTCCATTTTAACTACTGGCAGTTCTCCTGAAGATTGTAATTTTTTGCTATTTGTTATTTCTGCGAATGTTTGGTATGTAATGTGTTGGGAGGTTTGTTCATAGCATTTTGCTCATTTATTGGAATTTATAATAATCAATTGGAAAATAAGACTAATCAAGCATTGAATAAATCAAGGATGCTGAATGGCTAAAGAAAGGATCAATCACTGACTCTGAATGGGACTGCTCTTTCAACAAAGACTGTTGACAACATAACCAAATGTTTTTCACCTAAGCTAAGTCTGCAGATGCACATTGTCTGCAGCCACTTCTTTTTTTTTTTCCTTATTTCTCTTTTTCTATTTGGGTATTAGATTTATTCCAAACTATAGCAATTTATCTGAATGTTGTTGGTTAAATCATTTGAAGTCTGGATTAGTAGCTTTTTTCATTCTAGTACAGGTGGTTGTGTTTCTTTCTGTTCAAAAGCTTGTTTGAGTACATGCACACTTAGTACTAAGCCCCTACAAACTTAAGAATTGTATCTTGGCATAATATTTTTATATAATCACTGCATGTAATGCTAAGGATTATCATTTCTCTCTATGATGCCATTCACTTGGGGGTAGTATGTAGTTTTTATGTACTCAAAATACTATTTTTGGTGAATATTTTAAAGCCAAATGACTTGAATTCCAGTCTGTTGGCACTAACAACAGTCTGTGGCAGGCGAAATTTGGAAAAAGTATTTTCTTTATCTTTCTGGCTGTTGTTGATTCATAGTCTTAAATCCGGTATAAAACAAAATAGTCCACGATTGCAAGATATGATTTTCCATTTAGATGAAATATATTATGTTGCAACTTTTGTCCATGGAGTTGACAATAATTTAATTCTGGCCCTAGATAAATTGTCTTTCACCAACACAAACGGTTAAAATTAAATTCGAACAGTGTGTAGACAAGGGATCAGGAAGACAAATATTATGGCTTCATTAACAGTTGAAATAATTATTTTTAACAAATGATACCAAACTGTTACCTTTGAAATCAATGTAAAGTTAAATAGGTATTTCATATTCAGTAATACATTACAGTCAGTCACTGAAGACAGGAACTCCTACAAAAGCTCTGTCATCGTGGATAGGTTACAAAGTGGACAGCTAACTCTATTTGACTGGGTGGCCTTTGTGTTTGGTGTGAGAGTGTATATATATTATTTATGTGTATATGTCTAACAAACTTGACTCTGATTCTACTAGTGGACATCATTTCTTAAATGTTAAGTGAGATCAGATAAACTGTTTTTTGATAGTCATTCTGATTTCCATAAATCTAAGAAAGGTGTTTCTTTTCAAACTATAGCAACTTATCTGGGTGTTGTAGGATGAATCCTTTTAAGTCCAAATTAGACACTTTTTAGTTTTAAAATAACTGAATCATTTTTTATTACATCTGAGTTTCGATTTGATTCATGTTACTACAGAGTGGTGAGGATTTCTTGATTGATTAGAGGTTTGGCTGAGTGCTGATTCTGATAATCAACTTTCATAGAATATGTGCTGACCATGTTTATGTTCTGAATGCTTATGCTGGGCCAGTATGTGCATTCTTTTGCTGTAGCTGTCTTCTTTTATGTACTGTATTGCTTCAGGATATGTGTGGACATGGCTCTCTACAACTTTGTTTTTTGTAGCTCTTAACAATGTTTGCTTTTTTAGTGTTCTTTCTACTCCCAAATCTGACATCCATTTACACAAGCTTGTTAGATAAGTTCCTTGCTGTTTCACTCTGTCTCTCTTACCTTCAATATATCCTGTGTGTATCAAATTCTCAAAGTTCTCTTTCTTCATTATGTGTCCCCAATATTTCTATTTTATCTTTCTGATTCTAAGTTTCTTTTTTTCTTTTCCTTTTCAATAGTTTGCTGCCCCATATGATTTTCTTTTAGGGTTTCTTGATGCAGACAATCAGGAACAATGATTCATATATCTTTGAGAGCAGCTCTGAAGGGACATGGCACATAAAAGAAAATCATCTTTGGAAACAGATCTTTTTCACTCCTGAAATTTCATCATTGATAGAAATGAAAGTTTGAATAGGATATAGAGTTTTTTTTTTTTGTTTCCCCTTTAGTTGCCAGGATGCATTCACTTTTTGTGCAAGTGATGAGACTTTCTAAAGTGAGATCACTTGTTGTTGCTTTCCTGTAGATATTGAACTTCTTATCCTGCATTGGGTAATGTTTATTTTTTTTCCTGATTCAATGAATGTATGTTTTCATGTCCATGTCAGACATTTTGATATTATTATTATTATTATTGAATGCAATATAGAGTATCAACAATGAATTGTGTCCTGGTATATAATTCAGCTTGTAATTATATGGTTGCAGAGTTAGTCTGAATCTTTAAATTCTTGGAGGAATCTCTGGAAATGTTATGTCAAATAACTTGATGGAACTTTTTGCCAGTAAGCACAAGGCTTAAAGTGCTTACAACTAGATCCCATTGAAACACCAGTTTCCATATGATCACCAAAGTTAAGCAACATTGAACCTGGTCAGTACCTAGATAGGTCACCATTTGGGAATACCAAATGCTGTAAGCTTGGATGTGCGGGTGGTATAATGGATTATGGCTCAGAATTGTTAATTGGAGAGCTGAGTTCCAATTCTCCTTGGGTTTGTTATATTCACCTATGCACAAATCCACTTCTTCTCCAGTAGTCATGAGTTAATTAGTAAAGCCTGTATCACTAAACCATTATTATTTCCAAAAAAATCTTACAGTTTAAAAATATTTTCTGGCTTTAAATAACCTCCAAATGGTTGATAAGTCCTGGAAAACAAGTTAATCAAAAACAAGACTTAAAGCTTAACTTTCAATATGACAGTAGGTCTATTTTTAAGAGTCTTTGTGCATGAGTCAAATGAAATGGGAAGCCATTTTCTGTTGTAGCCTTGTTCCATTACTGCTCTGTGTCCATGCTTAATAGCATCTGTCATAATCTTTGTGGATTGATTAAGGTAATGGAATTGTATTATTGTCTCAGTTGTGATTATTTCCTTGAGGTTTATTGCTTCAACATGAGATTTGTCAAATGACCATAAAGTATCGATCTGTAGAAGTTGACTTAATGGCATCATCACTTAAGAATCATTTGGGAGAAACTTGAACAAATAATTGGTCCTGAATAAAATCTTTGTAGATCTTGTTCAGACATGTTTAAAGATATATCATTAAGCGCTTCCACTTTGGCTCAATTTGGTTTTAGTTCTTTACTTGTGGTGAGATGACCAAATTTAGTGATCTTTGAGCAAAAATGCATTTGTATCTGTTTAATTTCAAGTTATATTTATGCAGTCAGTTGAAAATCAATTTGAGTATTTGTCTATGTACGAAAGAATTGTATCAAGTTATGATGTCGTTTTGGGAGATTTTTGTTACTGTGATTCTATTTTAGCAACTTCAATTAGGAAAACTTGCTTCTTAATTCCATAAGGTAGTCTCATAAAATGCTGTTGTCTAAAACTTATTAAAAGTTAGATAGAAGGCACCAAGATTTTTCATCAACAGGAATTTGCCAATATTAGTTCTCAGTATCAAGTTTTGAGAAATATTTTGGATTTTGCATTTCTGCAGAAATATCATCCACAGTACAAAATTTAAAATTATATATTTTTATTGCTTTATTCATATTTCAGGCATCTTGACATAGACATACTTTTTCCATTAGTTTTTTTTTTATGATTACGAGATAGTAAATTTGTAGATTCCTTTACAGCTCATATTATTTCTAGATTCCTCATCTTTTTTAGTTGCAAAAGAAACCTTTTCAGGTGGGCAACGATTGACAAGATTTATTCCAGGGTCTATGGCGAGTGGATGGAAAAGTACAGATTTTACAAAAACAGTAGGCAAATTCTTTTAACAGACTTTACATACTTGATTTATTTATTCATAAAAATTCTATTATATTTAATTTCTTGCACATTTTTGTGTTAAAAACTGTCTGAGAATTTGTAGCAAACTCAAATGTAAAAAAATATATAAAATAAAATATTAATTAAAAAAATAAATTCAAATTAAGATAAGGCTTTCTTTTAAAACCCAATATTTCTTCTCTTTCTCTCTATCCTTCTCTTTCAACTAATGAGGAGGCTACCCTCAAATAAAAAGAGGAGAAAGAAGAAGAAAAGACAGAACACAGCTGCAAAATGGTAGAAATTTGCTGGTCCAGATTCTAGTTATTGTGACAAGAAATCTACCAAAATAAGAGAGGTTTCATGCATAACTTCTGCTAAAAATAATGAAAAAGAAAGGAACACCAGAAAATAGAAGAACTTTGGTCAATCAAAAAAAACAACAAAGAGACTTTTAATGTTAGCAGAAAACTAAGCTTTATGCCAAGATGTGTGGAGTCGTTTCTGAAGTGAATATAAAGTGATAACCAACAGGCCAATGGGGAGAAGGAGGAGGACATTCCAGAGAAACCAGCCAAGCATGTCGTGTGAAGAAGCTAAGTGAACATCTGCTGTAGACATTTTTTCCGCTCTACTGAGGGCTGAGAAAACACAGCAGATTGACGTCAGCAACATGGTTCCAAATCAACCACATGCCTAACTGCGCTACCAGCATCTGACCAAAGGTGAACTATTAATTACCCAGCCGAATGAACTTTTGCCAACCTGAATTACAAAGGACTCGAATAAATATATATTATTTGTTTATACATTTCATTCTGTTCATTTATTCCAAAGTTACCAAGAAATAAAATTAAAAACATCTGGTGTTTTTCCACAAATACACAAGTTGCAACTTTTTTTTTCCAAAGTCGCAGTACATTTTCCCCAAAAATGGTATTTTGTATTATTATAAGCATTTAACTCCCCTGAAGCTTTTTTTTCTTGAGTCAGAGGGAAAAGTCGGAGGTAAACTTTCTTGGGAAATACACATTTCTATTTCTGAGTTGAATATAAATTTTATTGTGAAGTTGTTTAAGTCTTTTCTAGTCTCTGGACATTCATTGAGTAGACCTCATTGCTTGAGTTGTTGTTTAAAGTGATTTCTGTCATATGCACGGATATCTTACATCTGCATATCTTCACAAAATGGCCTCTCTAATTGTATTTACTACTGGTTTTGTGAAACGCAAGACAATTATTTCTCTTGTGACTGTTGCCGCAATATTTGCATGGGTTTATGCTGTTTTGATTGTTGGCAGTTTTTTGTCACTTGCTTCAGCATGGAGGCTTTTCAAATTTTTTGTTCTATTACTTGTGTGTTGACATTATATATTCGAAATGTCAGTTATCTGAGTTTGAGCTGAGACATTTAATATTTTAGATTGGTGTTCTGTCTCTTTTGCGTATTGTCCAGCCTGATAACGCTTTCCTTCCCCATATTAATACATCTTTAGTAAAACTACTGGTGATATTACCAAATACACATTGTTGAGTTTTGTGTCACAATTCAATCGCATAATAATTGAACTATTGATTATTTACTTTTAAGTAAAGAATTTGTGTGTAAGAAATGTTAAATTCTTTCTTGGCACACAATATTTTCATTTTATTAATATTTATTCTATGTTCACTTTCAATACATATGAACTGATTGATTTGTTTGTTTAATGGCATATCAACCCCTCATGAGTCATTTAATGCCAAAATTTAATTTTCTTGGGAACTTGGAAGTAATAAAGATATGATACATGTTATTCTGCTTTCACAATTGAATACATGGTAGATAATACTCAGCTTTTGTGCATATCCATGTTTGTGTAAACATAATTACTAGAGGCAGTGATATGTGTTTTTGTATGTTGTAGTTTTCTTGAAGTCATATTTTGGAATAAAGTTTGATTTCTTTAAGAAATTATAGGATATTATATGGATTAATGCCATGAAAGAGTTTGTTCATGTTGGTCATTTGGTTGTTTGATTTTGTTTAGCAGCATATCAACCAGTGGGTTATTTAATGCTGAAATCTAAATAATTTGAACACAATTTTAAGACTTAAACTATAGATAAAATGTATTGTTGGAAATTCTACTATGAATATGTATTGATGGTAATTTTATTATAAAAATGTATTTTTATACTTTCATTGTGTTTTGATTTGTTTGAGGGGGTTTATCATTTGCCCATAGCTGGTACCATAACAGGTACTACCACTATCAGGGTGGACCTGGGAACAGCAGTAATTAAGAGGTGGTTCTACACTCCTCAAAACCTCCAATCTCCTGATCAGAAAGCTTTCTGCCAGATGTAGTTTATCATCATATCCAGGGCTACAATACATACAAGTTAAAACAAATCTTCAAACTGTGTTTGATGAATTCAACATGATTTGAAGGTTTGTTTTATCTTCATATGCATTGAAAGTGAACATAGAATAAATATCTTGTTCCTTTGTACCAACATAAGAAGAATTGAAGTGGGAACTTTACCGGGTTTTATGTCACTTTCTGCCATTAACAGAAAGAGGTTAAACAGGTTCTTCCATTTTTTTCCCATGCAACAGAAAATTCATCATATCAAAGATTTAGGATGCAGTAAAGAAACCATTTTTCAAAAATTAATCCAGGTTTTTTTTCTGTAGAATTTGGTTCTAGATTTTTTATCACAACATGTTATACTTCTCTAATTCAGTAACTCTCTATCCTAAGTGGCTCTTGGGCCTTGTATTGGGGGAATAATAGTAAAAACTGAAGCCCATAGCAGCTGAAAACAACAGAGATGACAGCAGTAGTTTGCATATAAATAATATAAATAATGATAACATGACATTCCAGAAATTTAGACAGAAATGAGAAGTACACAGATTTTATGGAAACTGAACTCATTAGTCAAGCGCAAAATTACATCATGACCGTCTTTACCCTAACTGCATAATTCATGGTTATTTTAAACAAATTGAATCCTTCATCAGTCAAACACAGAAGTAACATGACTGCCTATTGTAAACTAATTCAATCATTGTTTAGTTAAACACAGGACAAAGATATAATGTTCCAGACTCTGAGTGATACATACCTATGTTAAACTAATCCAGTCCTTCAGCCAAATGCAGGAGTAACAACATGACACTCCCACACAGGTTTCATCAGTCAAGCACAGAAATGATATTCTAGCCCCTAAGATGATGTCCCACTTTCATTTTAAGATAATTAAATCTGTCAACTGCAGAAATAAAACTCAGCCTATTATTGCATTTTTGTTAATATTTAAATTTTCATAATTAAAATGGCGAGTCGGCATATAAATATTTCAAAGGAAGTTCAGAAAAAGCCATATGAAAAAAAACCCATATCAATGTGTGTGTATGTGTAATTAACATTTGCAAATGGTTTAGAAAGCATAAGACTGTCTATAAACAGAGAATTTTCAACCAATTGCTGGTGGTTCCTGAACATTAAAAAACACTTCAAGTTTTATCTGTTGTAAACAGTTAAAAGACTTTGTAACATGTTGCAGTGACTTGATTAAGAAATGCCTGCCCATCTACACCAAGCAAATAGGTCTCATTGTTTTACCTTTGAACTAGCTAGATATAACTCTAAGTTCTAGTCTCATAGTTTCTATTTTCTTGCTTCCTTGCCAACTATGTTCTTTGAAAATATAAATGCAATATCAACTGCCATCTTCTCTCTTCCTCAATCCTTTGTTGTTTTATTGTCCTTTCTGCTCACTAAAATATTCTCTTTCACTCACAGTAAACCTACAAACCTTGTGTCTTAGTGTCATCATCATGTTGCTTAGGGTGGAATGATTAAAAAAAAAATAACTCCTTCACCACCCAGATAAGTGAAGCAGCTAGAGATCAAAAGACTCAATGACAACTGAAATTTCATGCCATCTTCTTCATGTCAATAATGTTATATTTCCTGTAAGTAATGACATTTCCTAAATATATAAACGTTTTCCATATCTAAGATATTTATCCATTTAGGAAAACATTTGCAATATTAAGTCCATTTATAATGAATCGATTTTAAATGCTTTTTTTAAAAAATCTTCATTTTAAAAAAGTAAATTGCAATTTTAAATTTTACCACATTTATTGAATGTTTATTTATGATATTAACTGCAACTATGATGAGTTATAAATGCAACATTTCAGATAAAAAGCATTTTGTTAAAAGATAAAATCCTGTTACATATCCTCAAATGCACCTACAGAATGTTAAACCTGCAGATTTTTTTTGATAAAATTTTTGCAGATATTTCAAAATACATGACAAATACACATCTGTTGAATACATTGGTGCAACATTAGAGCTGAAGTAGCAGAATTTAAGGAGACAAGAGTGAATGCTGCATTTTCTATACATGAAAACATGTTTGCACTTCTAGATGCAGTGGCTCTTCAGTAAGAAAATTGTTTGATTTTTTTTTTCTTTTACAGTAAGTTTCACCCTGTACAAGACCTGGGGGCCACTAAGAAGTAGTTTATATGGATAAGAGGGGAAGATAATGGTTGTAATAATTGGGGAAACATCCTTTTGGGAGTCTGTTCCATAAGGTAGTGGTTCACAGGAAGAAACTGTTTGAGCAAAACCTACTTCTCCCTAATGGAATATGGAAGGAATGTGAGTGGTTTGATACTATGTAAGTGGTATGTCACGTCCTAGCAAATAAAGGTCTGATCTGGTGGAATCAGGAGATGCAGTACTTTATTTCCAGTCTGATCTGGCTCTTATAAAGAGAGAAGCTAGAGTGAGGAGTCAGGTACTTACTGAAGTGATACAGGGAGTTGATAATTTTACTTGCATCTTTAGCAATTGATTGTATATAGGAATTCCACAAGGTCAGGTGTGAGTTTGAGGCCCAATATCCTCTCGAGATGAGGCCTCCTCAAAGGGAAATCTGTTCATTGTGACTGACAGTAGTGGAATGTAACCAGTTTGGTTTTAGAGGCATTGAATGTAACCAGCCAGTATTTTCTGGAAAGTTATTGTTATATTGGAAGAGAGGCCAGCTACCAAGACTTTTAGAGGTAATATCATCGTATCAGCAGCATAGATGTTTACAAATGATCAGAGTATATTCTTAGGTAGATCATTTATGTAAATCAAAAAGAGGGTTGGTCTGAGAAGTGACACCTGGGATATGCCTGTGTTGCCTGCCAGGGCCTTGATAGACTGGCTGTTAATAACTACCTTCAGGGATCTACCAGTTAGGAAGGATTTTATAACAGAGAAAATACTTCCAGTGATTCCACAGCTGGAGTGCTGTTTGTGCACCAAAACTTTGTGCCAGACCTTGTTGGAGGCCTTTGAGGTATCTAATATTATGGTTCTTCTGATAGTTGTGTCATCAATGGCCTCACAACTTATAAGAGGATATCAGCAGTGGATCAAGCTGATCAAAACCCATACTGCTCATTGCACAACCGGTTGTTCCTATCTAGGTTCTTGCCAAACTTCTTGTTGATTAAGGATTAAGGCCTCAAAGAGCTTACTGGTGATACTGGGTCTATTCTGGGTGGGGGAGGATCAGTTGTCTGCATTCTTGAAGACTAGGTATATGCTTGCCACAGATTTCTCTTTCAAGCAGTGGTTAAATATCTTTGCTAGAATCAGGGATACTTCTGGACTGATACTCTTAAGGACAACAACTACAATTTTGTCTGTGCCAGTGGCTTTTTGGAGGTCAAGGCGTTTGATAAGTCTGGAGACTTGCTGAAATGAGTATATTACCGAGATTGTGCTCTGTGGGACATAAGAAATTGGAGAGACAATGGATTTTTGTTGTCTAATGTTGAGTTTTTTGGTGTAGGGAGACCACAGTTGTTTTCTCTTTGCATTAGCCCATGAGAGTTGTGGCCCCTTTTAGTGAGTAGAACTCTTCTGCCTTTTTTTGTCTTCACTTCCGTTCTGGGAGGAACGACCTTCTTTCCTTCCTGACCACCAGAGCGTCCACACACGTGGAAACTGGTCAACATGGGTACGGCCTAACGCAACAAACTCATTCACTCATCTGTGGACGACCAAAGGCCATGAAATTGGTAGGTGATATCTTTGTACTAATTCTGTTTAACCTCCTCGTTCCTTTGGGACAATATGGACATTTATTTGTTTTGGGACATGTATAAATCTTGTGTATATATTTACGAAGGATGCTTGCCACATTAAATGTTTCATTGGTTACGCTCGCGTATTTCGTCTTTTCATATTCGCATTCAGTGTTAGTGTATCAATGGCTACGCTAATGCTAATATTAGTATCGGTGTGCTACTGAAGGCTAGAACGCGTTATTCTACCTAACATAGAATAGTTAGTAAACTCTGTGTGGCAAATACACACCTTATACTAATAAGTGGTGACTCCAACATGGCAGTATATTTTTGCAATTTGCAAAATAACTGTTAATGTTAACTTCGTGTGTTAGAGAGTGTTTTTTTTCTTTTGACACAAATAATTTGCGATATAGGAATGACGTGTGATTTTTCTCCCATCCTATATTTGAATTTGGCGCCGGCCTGCAACATTAGACTGTCTCACCCGTGGAGGCACGCTGGTCAGTAGCTTACTGCTAGAGTTCGCAACACCCATGAGTGGTAATAGCAGTGATAGCCATTTCTGACTTTTTGCTTAAAATATTTAGGTACGTTTGTTTGTGTTTTTTTTCCTTTTTTCTTTCTCTGTGGTACTTCACATTGTGAGGCGTATTTCTGTGTGCTAACTATCCCCATAGAGATATAATGATATGGATGAGGAAAAACGGCATGTGTCCGTGAAAGAACACTGTCAGCTTAGCCTACTTTAAAGGGACCCAGCTTTATTTTTCGCACAGTTAGAGTCGAGGCGAACTGAGAGGAATTACCTCTCAGAAAACAAAATTTAATTTAGCGGTCTCCAAGTTGCCTCTAGAAGCTGTCCAGGAGGTGAGAGAAATTATTATCTCTCTGCCGAAAGACAAGCCATATTATAAGTTAAAGGAGGAACTTGTTTGGAGGACGTCTATGTCACGGCAAAAGAAATTGTCGCAGGTTTTGCATGAGGAACAATTGGGAGACAGCAAGCTGTCGCAATTTTTACGTCATTTACAACATCTAGCCGGAGAAAGTAATGAGGATGGCATTATACGTCATATTTTTTTCCCAGCGTTTACCCCGGCAAGATCACGCTGTTTTCGCCCTTGTGGGTGAAGATGCACCCGTCGAAAAGCTGGCTGAAATAGCAGATAATGTAGCTGACCTAACTTCGATGCACTGCCCCGTTTCTGCCATACAGACGCAAGAGCCAGATCCGCTGGCTAGACTTTTGGAGGGACAACGAAGGTTAGAGGCTAGGATGGAAGACTTAGAGAGACGGTTGCAGAAGGTTAGCATTCACCGCTCCCAAAGTAGAGGTCGTGTAAAAGCTGTTAGCAAGGACCCAATGTGTTACTTACACAGGAAATTCAGAGATAGGGCTAATTATTGTAAGCCCCCGTTCCTTCAATTCGCAACAGGGAAAAAGCCTAGGCTGGCGACGGGTGGCGACCGGTCTTGGCGTGGGAGGAGAGGTTTGTCGCTACTATTTGTTTCCTGGACCGCACTACTGGTATCGTTTTCTCGTGGACAGTGGTGCGCAAATATCTTAATTCCTGCCACTAGGGCAGACAAGTTAAAAGGCCCTCCACAAACTTGCAGGCCGTGAATAAGTCGCTCATCCAGACTTATGGTCAGAGGTGCCTTACATTGAATTTGGGTCTGAGACGGGTTTTCACCCATTTCTTTGTCCTTGGGATGTAGAGAAGGCCATATTGGGTGCAGATTTTTTACAAAATTTGGTCTTCTCATTGATGTTCACAGACATTGTCTGACAGACTCTAAGACAAATACTCAATCGCCGGGAGCCATTCATAATGTAATTCCATTATGTCCTACTGTGGCTAACACAGAAGATAACCCTATGTTCTGTGAACTTTTACAAAAGTTTGAGAGTATTACTAAACCGGCTTTTCATAAAGATAGTTTACCCCACAATATAACACACCACATTGCTACTAGCGGTCCTCCTGTTCACAGCCGTCCTCGCTGCCTCTGGCTCCGAAAAATTGAGTTTAGCGGAATTTTACCCAAATGATGGAACTTGGTATTATCCGGCCATCAAAGAGTAACTGGGCATCTCCTTTACACCTGGTACCCAAAAGTGGTGGTACCTGGCGAGCTTGTGGGGATTATAGGGCACTAACTCTGCCACTAAACCTGACCGTTATCCCATTCCTCATATACATGACGTAACGGCCATCATTCAGATAGGTGCATATTTACTAAATTAGACCTTATCAGGGCCTACCATCAAATTCCAGTAGAACCTGATCACATTCCAAAGACTGCCATAACAACAACACCATTTGGGTTGTTTGAGTTTCTCTTGTGTGCCATTTGGACTAAGAAACGCAGCACAGTCTTTTTCAGAGGTTTATCAACCATGTATTGCATGATCTGCATTTTGTCTGTGCCTATGTGGATGATGTATTTATAGCCAGTTCTTCCATGGAAGAACATATTAAAACATTTACAGCCTCGTTTTCAAGCGCTTTTGAGAAATTTGGGGTTGTTATCAACCCAGTAAAGTGTGAGTTTGGAAAGTCTGAAGTTATTTTCCTAGGTCACCGCATTAATTCAGCGGGAGTTTCACCTTCCATCTAAAGTGGCGGCCATTTCTGACTTTCCCGTGCCAGATACCATGAGAAAGTTGCGACAGTTTTTAGGCATGGTAAATTTTTTCAAGGTTCCTGCCAAATTGTGCGCAGGTTATAAAACCTCTGACAGATATTCTAACTGATGTCAAAAAATTGTGACATAGTTTTGTCTGATGAAGCTTTGGCAGCCTTCCACCAAATTAAGGTTTTGTTGTCCCAGGTAGCGAGTTGTGTTTGGCAGTGGACGCCTCTTCAATTGGTGTGGGTGCAGTACTACAGCAGAAGATTGATGACCACTGGAAACCAATTTCTTTCTTTTCCAAGAAGTTAACTTCTACGGAATCCAGGTACAGCACATTTGGACGTGAACTTATTCAGCGGTCCGTTACTTTCGACATTTGTTGGAAGGGCGGACTTTCTACCTACTGACAGACCACAAGCCCTTGTTGGGGGCTTTTCAGTCAAACTCTGACAAGTATTCCCCATGTGAAACCAGACACTTGGATTATCTGTTACAATTCACATCAGATATCCGTTTCGTCAAGGGAACAGACAACATACCTGCAGACACTATGTCTCGTGGCATAAATGCTTTTGTGCTGGATCCGTGCTTGGAACATCAATCATTTGTGGAAGCACAGGAGAAGGATCAGCAACTACAGCATCTGCTACGAGAGAACAACACATCCTTGACGTTGTCGAAAATACCTGTTCCAAACACAGAATTGGAAGTTGTATGTGACACCAGCATCGGGACGATTAAGCCCCTTCGTGCCTGAGTCAATGCGAAGACGCTATTCTCCTCCATGCACAATTTGTCCCACCCAGGAGCTAATGCCTCAATACGGCTAATCACAGACAGATTTGTTTGGCCACGCATGAAATCTGACATTCGACAATGGTCAAAGACTTGTGTGCCATGCCAGAGGGCCAAAGTCAGGAGACATACCCGTTCACCTCCTGGATCCTTTCCATCACCTGACGAGCGGTTTGCACATGTTCACGTGGACATCACAGGGCCACTCCCTTCATGTGAGGGAAAGACATATCTATTGACATGTGTTGATCGTTTCTCCCGTTGGTGTGAGGCTCTTCCCATGTCGGACATTACGGCACATACTATGGCAAAGACTTTTGTTTCAGGATGGGTTTCCCGTTTTGGGGTCCCTGCCTTAATACTAATATTGGTAAAGATTGAGGCAAAGAGCTTCACCTTGTCTGTCAACAATGATATGACCATAGGGCCATTTAAAATAGTGGGCACAGCTGTTCATAATTTGGTTGGTGATCTTCTAAAATCACAAGATCCCATTTGTTTATTTTTAATGTAGGCCTGGACAGATCATGTGTAGCTGCACTTTGCATTTTCCAGGACTCTCTTACAGCGATTGTGGGCAGTTCTCCACTGCTCCTTATGATATATTTTGAAATAGTGGTTCCAGTGAGCTATGGCTGCAGCATATTCAGGGATAAACTAGGGGTGACTGCTTTGTTTTTTGATGGAAATTTTTTTTGCGGGGGGATATCTGTTATTGCACTCTAACCTGCTGAAGTATTTGCTAAATTGTGTGTAGAATGCAAGAAATGTTAATCAGGAGCAGTTTGTATTGACATCAATGAAGAAATAATTCAACATTACCTTCTTCTAATTCATTAAAAATGGACATGCCATGATGAAAAAATGTCCCCAAAATTTATCATCAAAATCTTTGTCATTATTAAGAGGCATTATTAAGAGGAAGGACCAAAGTATTTTTGATTATTTAAAAAATTTTTTATTCTTTACTAGTGTGTTTGAAATTTTAAAAATCTTGTTTGTCTTGCATCAGCAAGAGGTCCAAAGATTAGTTAATGATTAGTATAGGAAATTTTAGCATCTTTTTTGTGGTAAAAAAACACATTGATTTGGAAATTGTTGCAAAAATCAAATAATTGTTGGAATTTAATGAAAGTTTTAGGACTTATTCACAAGTGAATTAAATTATTTTTGAAACTTTTTTTTAGAAAAACTGTTACCTCCCACTTACTTAATTTTATGAAATTTTGAGAAATTAAATTTCTTCCCTTTCATATTTATATTAGTTAAATCAGAACTCATTTGAGAATTTGATTCATCAACTTTTTTGGTAAAACAGAAACACCATTAACCGAAAATTTGCTCTGAATTTTAACATAAAAGATGCAATGAAGCTAAGATGTTATTTAATTAGAAAAACTTTTAATTGCTTTTATAAATAAGATATTATGGTCACTATTGTATTAAGAAAACATAATGAAATTTTACAAGGATTGTTTGCATTTTTAAAAAATTTTAATTAGAATAATTTATTAAGTTTTAAATGTTTTAAAATTCTGTATTAATTTAACTGTCTTGGATAATATTATTATTATGTAAAAACTATATTTACTAATCATAAATTGAAAATTTTAGTATAATTCATTAAACACCAATATTTTTAAAAGAATTTTTAATTTTTTTTATATATGCATAAATGTGCAGATTTTTGTAAATATGGTTGTTCATACATGACATTATCAGAAAATAAGAACAATAACTATAGCAAATTTGTAGCCAGGGTATCTAAAATTCAATGCAATATTAGATTATGGAGAATATTTTCCTAAATTCTTAAGATTACAGTGTACTAAAAATGACAAAAATGTGCTCACATTATATTCTACAAATACTGTCACAAAATACAAAACATTCAAAATAGAAAGGGGTCAGACTATATTGGAACAAACAAAGACCACATACAGAACTTACATTTTTATGCTAAGCCAAGAATATGAAACCTTGTTTCAGATGGCCCTAGGACCAGCGCTAACTGTAACCCTAAGTTAGTGGCCTAGGATGCAGATACTTGAAAGATGTAAAAGGAAATTGAACATATACTCCACCCCACAAAAATATTTTTCTTATTCATCTTTGGGTAACAAACAAAAAAATTCAGTATTGATTTGAAGAGCAAAAAACTTTCACATTTATTTTGGTCTTAAATGAATAAATGTTCTTCCACTAATAATTTCTGCTTTTCTATTAAAATATATTTCACTATATATGTATAAAAATATATTTCACTATATGTGTATAAAAATGAAGCTGTTGTTCTTTTTCCTTAGAAACAAGATACAAGCATTATGATCATTTTTAGAACTTAGGTTGTTTGTCAACTGTTTGTGAAGTTTCCTGAAATTGGTCATTGTGTGAGAGTATCTATGGTTCACAATTGTATCCTTTTGAAGTCCTTTGTTATTATATTGAAAATAAGTATTTTTGCCAACAAACCTGAGCATCACACATTTTATATATCGCATTTACTTAACCTTAAACATATTAATGCATTTTTAGCAAATAAATGACATTTGTTGTTAGCAGTGCAGCTGTGATAATATATAAGAACAGAATTGTCATATGTTTTCAAGGCATTTTTTAAATGATGACCTCACACTAAACATTCTTTTTACTAATAGCTACAAATATATAGAATATTGAAATGATTGACAGCATTGCATATGGTAAATAGACATTGTCATGCATATGCTATCAAAATTATTTAAAAAAAAAAAATAATGATGTCAAAATTGTATGAAAAAAATAATTAAAATGTTGGAATTTTGTAAAAATTAATATAGAAATTATTTTAATAAAAAAGACAATATTAAAATTGTATGAATAACTAAGAAAATGTTAAAATTTAGTAAAAATTAAAATAAAATTATTTTTAATAAAACAGATAATACTGTATGAAAAACTAATTAAGAAAATTAAAATGTTACTGACATGGTTTCTCTGAAAAAAGAAACCTTCAAAATGAAACCATATGGTTTATAAAAAAAGCAAAAAAAAAAGTAGAAAAATTGGTTTAAAGATTTGAAAAAAAAAATGAGCAGTTTGATTTGATAGGGATTCTCAAGTTTTTATCCAGTGGATATAAAATATATATTCCCCCTAACGACTTGGATTTTAATTTGATTAGAGTCACTTGTTTGCTATATAAGAAGGCAAACTTTGATTACAAATGAAAAAGGAACCGATTACACCCAAGCAAGAAAGCTGTGCTCGGGGATGAAAAAAGATGAAAAAGCTGTGACCCGTGATGATGAAAGACTGTTGCCACAGAACCAGAAATGAAATGAAAGTATCATTTCAAGTGATAAAACTGTGATCTGGGATGATAAAAGGCTACTACTACTACTACTGTTGTAGCTGAAGAAATAAAAGAACCCTTAAAAACCAATGCCAATTCTCTTTACTTAGAATGTCTTTTCTAACCCTATGAGAATTTATCTCATATTTAATATTTCCTGTTCTGAAACCATGAATATTCTGTCTAAAGGTCCCATTGAACTAGCTTCACTTGAGGTAGATCAACCTTTTCGACTTTCATTCTTTGAACCTTCAACATTTTTCAATTGCAAATTTTTCATTGTTCTAAAAGAATGTTAAAATTCCTTTGTTGTTAAGGAAAAAAATTGTTTTTCATGTATTGTTGTTTTCTAAGAGAAAACTGATTTGTATAACAAAGAGCTGTTAATCTGTCTTGATTGTTTCAGCTGCATAAGGGAAATTTTATGTAAAGCCTAAATTCTATCTTGTAAAAACATCTTTTCATATTAATATTTATTTCTTTACAAATTTCATTTTGAGCTAAATTTTTGTTTTTTTGTTAACGATTTAAAAGTACTTGTCAAAAAAAAAAAAAGGTAAGAGATTTGAAATCCTCCTTTGAAACTCCACCCCCCAATTCTCATATGTTTTTTCTTTATCATTTTGACTGTGGACATTTCAGTTGCATTTTGTTTTTAAAGACTAAAACTTATAATGTAATTTAAAATGAAAAAGACCCATAATACATTAATCTAATGAAATGTACAATTTAAGAAATTAGAAAAACAATTATTTTCATTTTTTAAAGGAAAAATTGTTGATTGATTAGTTTTTTATGGCTTATCAACCCTTTGTATAAAAGAAAAATAAAATTAGTTATGATTTGTTTTTATTTTTTCATTTGTCGCTAGTTTTAACTTTTACTGTGTAACTATAAATTCTATTTATGATGAATTTGAATGTTATTTTCTTACAGATTAATAAAAATAATTCCTCACATCTGTTATTTTAAATATTTAATTAAAACAACTTTTTATATATTATCATTCTCAACCACCTTGTGTTATCATTTATACATAGTACCAGTGATGTTAAATTTAGCCCTTTCATATTTTTGTTTTTATTTAGTTCCAACAGGAAAAGTCTGGAGCTAAAATCTAACCAAAGTTCTTTTCAAAATTGTTCTAGTTCATTATAAAGAATTTTAATATTGCAGAAATTTCTCATTAAATTAAAACAAAAAAGTCTACATTTTTTTAAATTAGTAAATGATAGCAAATCTTTGGATAAAATATCTGAGAAAAATCTTGTTGATTAGTAACTGATAGTTTGAAGAAATTCATAACTTGATTGTCTTGTATCCCAGGTATCTTTCTGTAGAATTTCTGCTGCTTCTAGTTTTTTCTTTACTCATCCTTATGGAACTTACTATATAAGAGAAAAAAGTTTACAAAATATTTTCAGTACAGATTATTTTTACACACACTGAAATATCTAATACCATTACTGTCACTGATTAATTGACAGGCACGTTAACACAAAATCATAGAATTCCAGTAGACTAGAGTCTGTTTTGTTGACATTCTTCTGAGATGTTGATCCGTAAAATCAAATGACATATCTACAGTCTGACTCTTTTCTGTAGAATAGCTGTTGTTGTTTTAAATTGAAGTTGGTAATTATTGGTGGGTAGGGACACAAGTTGCTCACCTTGCCTTCAGCACAAAATAGTCTCATACCAACCTAAGAAGCAAAGTTAAATTGTTAATCAAAACAAATTGAGCTAATTGAATTAACTCTACCTGAGCCACCATTTCTGAGAGTCGGTGCTCTGAACTACCAAAATAAAATTTGTTGTTGACACTTGTACTAGTGTTGCAGATGCAAAAGCATTTATTGACAGAAAAGCAAAGAGAGAACATAAAATCTCTTATCCTGAGTTTTTGAATGACACAAGCAAAAAAACACAAATACTTTTATACTATTGTGAAATTTACATAGAAATAAACATTTTTTATAATGAAAAAAATATTTTTTGCAACATACTAATTTTACAAATTATAATATCGACTTTGCACAAAATTCCCCTTGTGTGCCTCAAATTATCAACACAGGTTAACAGTTCTTTCAAATACAAATCAGTTTTTTTGTTAGTCCAAGTAAAGCAACAGTTTTCCTTAACATAGGAAATTTTACAATTTTTTTTTTTCAAGCAACAGTTCATATAAATCAATTTCTTAGCAGCAAAAAAAATTTACTTTGAAAAATTCAAAATTCAAAATATCACTGGTTCATAGTTTGAAAGTTGAAATCCAGAGGTGCAAAACTCTTGTGGGTTTATAAAAGTCATTCAAATTATGAGAATTTAGAAGAGTCTTCTTCCACAGTCACAATCATAGAAGGTTTTTCTCATCCCAGGTCACCATATAGTATATTTCTTTTCTCAATTACAACAGACTTTACATTCTGATATGGTTAAGCATTCCTACCTAATGACAGCCTTTCACCTGAGTGGCCTAATCTCTTCTCCACAAAAGCAACCCAAGTAAGTTTATCCATTTCTGGTCTATACTTTTTCCCCTTTGCAGTCAAAATGTTTCCTCTTACATGGATAAAAACTGACTTGTAAACCCTTTCCTTTGGGACCCTATACATTTTATCCCCACTGGTTAAAAATCAAGTCATCATTCAATTATCTGATTTTGAAAACAAAATCTGAGCCCACACAGTAAAATTTTGCTATGGAAAGTTTAAACCATCTGGCTTCATGTTGGTAGTTTTTTCATGTCATCAAATTGGAGCCTTTTTTTGTTTAAAGGCATTTCAATTTTCATTAATGTTTTTTTTTTTATATATAAACCACTTAGCTTCATTTAGGCAGTTTACTTGAAAACGAAACTGGGTTAGTAAATTTTTAATATTCTTAATTAGTTTTTAATACTATTTATTATTATGGTTTTTAATATATTATTTACTATATTGGTTTTTATACATTTCCAACATTTTATTTTTCTAGTATAAATTTAATATTATTGTTTTATTAAAAATAATTTTTATCGATTCTGTTTCTTGCTTAACTGAAAGCAGTGGCAGCCAAAATGTTCATATGTAAAAGACAAATGTCATTGCAGAGGTAAAAGGAAATGGAATGAATTTCAACATAGAGATCTTTTCTTGTATTTTTATACAAACTAATAAAGGATTAACAAAAAGAGAGAAAAATGAGTCTTCAGCTAAAAATGAAGAAAAGGCATTAAACATAGCTGTTAGGAAAAGTGTGTGTCATACGAAATTGTGTTTATTTGTGCGGAAGTTGAGTCATAAATCACCAGGGAAAAGATATTGTCCCCAGCCAGTATGAGTCCAAAGCTGGTGTTTCTACCTACCGCATACTTGGTTGAAAAGAGGAAAAAGAAAAAGAGGAAGATATTTTTGTACTTAAACAGTGCCACGTAATGATACCTTAGCAGATCAAGTAGGGGTAATCTCCATATAAGCATTTCTGTAATGAATGAAATTGTTTTGGATCCAATTCCAATCACATCTGCTAGTGGTGAGAAAATGTCAAGGACAAAAAAATACTGAGATTGAAATTCTTTGTTTGAAAAGATCTTTCCAACAGATGTGCTGATATCACTAATCCTTTGTAGGGATTTGATTTTTTGTAACATTTGGCTTAAACAACAAAAAACTATAAAAATAAAAAAACTACTTGAGACAATATAACAGAAAGAAAGATTAAATGCAACTCCGTCACAGATAAATTTAATTGTTAATGTTATTTTTCCTCCATTTATAATTAATTAATAAGAAAATATCCAAGAGTTTCATTTCCTCATGGAGACACAACTGGAATTTACTGTGAAGTTTTTTTGGAAGATAGATGTAACAAGCCTTACTTACCAAAGCCAGACAAATTTCTTCAGAAAAATCTAAAGCAGCAGAAACAGAAAAAAAACAACAACTTCAGAATTCCAAAGTGAATGGACAAGTCTTCTCTATCTTATTTCAAAATCTGATGGTCATTACTGATACTGTGAATAGTATTGCAAAAATGGTTGATATTCAATACCAAATATTAACTGATTTACCTCTAAAGTAGGTTCAGCTCAGCCCCAATAAAAGCACATCCAAATTAAATGCCTAACGTAGCAAGAACTAGACCATTCAAATTGAATATAATTACATGTCTTTTGGATTAAAAAAAGTGTCCACATCATTTCAAAGCTTTATGAACAAAATAATTGCTAATGAGCCATGAATATTTTGATGATCTTTATATTTAATGAGGCTGGAAGAACACATATAAAACAGTGTTAAGTAATTTAAATAAAAATTTGAAAATTTCTTTGAACATATAAAATCTGTTTTCTTTAATTATTCCGTATTGAAATGGGCATCTTGAAGAATATGGCACAGTATCTTCATAATGTAGCTTCCCTTGCTTACCTTCAATCTCAAGTCTACTCATATAATTGTTAGTTGGTCACTAAAAGTAGTCAGGATATGGTTTGTGCAACATTGCACCAAATGATAGATGAGATTTAATGTTTTTATACTACAAGAATTCCTTCAGAAAGTAGTGCAAAAAAGCCAAAAGAAAGGACTAAACCTCATTTGCTAGAAAATAGAATACATGGTTGTTAGCAAAAAGAAGAGATCAACATGCAAACTGGAAATACTAAAATGAAACAAGTACAATAATTTAAATATCTGGAAAGTGTTTTAACAGGGTGGAAATGCAACTGTGAAATATGAAGGTGCCTTGCAGATCACAAACCACTTTTTAAAATGTAATCACCAGCAATAACACCTACTCGTTCTTCCTAAGCACATTTCTCACATATCATATAGTATAGGTGGTCAAAATATAATAGCTAATTTTATGTTTCAACCAGTAGATGTATGGAATTTACCAGAATGATGAAAAATTCAAATCTCTTACTAAATTAAAGAGTTTCAGTGTGTAAGCGTTTCGCTAACAAACGCTGTAGCCAAAAAATGCCTGAATTTTCTGCTCTCAAATCAAGAACACCAACTGCTTTTATCGGCAGAACCTATTTTTTTCATTCGTCAACAGCTGAGATAGGATGTTCAGTAATTTGCATATCAAAATACTTTTATAGCAACTCCTGCGATGGACTTGTTTTTTTTTTTTAATTCAAATATTCCATTTTCAGGATGTTATGCGGAAGACGTGCCCTTTTGTTTGGTAAGTAATTTTCTTTTTGCCACTTTTTCTGTTGTAGAATACATGTGACGTGCTGTCGCTTGGTTTGATGAGGTAAGTCGCCGTTTTCTTCGCTATACTCCCCCCTGATCTCACTATCACAAATCGAACAACCTAGAGCAGGTCTCTTTTATCCTGGTGCTTCGTCGTAATGGCACTATTTCCCTTACACGCGTTCGAGAGTCGCCCCTGAGGAGTCATCAGATGTATCTTGAGTTTCCAGGAAGTTCTGTGTCTGTGGAAGCATTGGATTCGCAGATCTCAATTATCCGGATCACCGTCGATGATGAATCATCATCGGATTCGCTCGGGCGATGTATCAGAATCAATGAAAAGGCGAAGATCTTTTTTATGCCGTGGCATCCCGTCAACTAGTATTGTTTGTGGACTTACAATGTCCGTCATGCAACCCAATTGATACCTGGAGGTACACCGGCCATGGGGAGCTTTCACCCATACTCTATTCCCAACTTTGTATATATCATGATACCTACAATGATCAGGTGGTAATGTAGTAATTCCCTTCATTTTAAGTTGGTAACGGTGAATCATATTGGCAGGCGCATTAGTCGACGATATATCATCCTTCAGCGTGATATTATGCCAGCATACTGCCTCCAATATCGAACACAGCTTTCTTGATGCAATTTGCTTTATGCTCCGATGAGATCTTTCCACTATACCGTTTCTTGCAGGAACATAGGTGCAGCGAAAATGAAGTTTGACTCCCCCAGTCATCCAAGAAATCTTTTTTAAAGGACTTACTGCGAAATGCAGTATCAGTGTCGGTCAGGATTTCTGATGGTGGGCCTCGTTCAAAAAAATACTTAAACTGCCAAATGACGCTTTGAGTCTTGTTGAAGCAGGCGTCGCCATATCGCAAAATCTACTAGGGCCGCAATCCATTAACGAAGGTAGTGTTGCCCATTGTAATGTGTAATGTCCATTCCTAAGTGGGTCCAGATTTCAGTCACACTTAGGTTGCCACAAAACCAACGACTTGAGGCTGGGACAATTGACTGGCATTCTTTACATTTTCTGACCACTGCCTTGACGGCTGCCTTGGATGTCGTAGGGTAGATTTGTCTTACAAAATATAGCATCTGCCTGACGCCAGGGTGTCCACTCTGGCAATGTATGGCATGTATCTGATCAGGAGAGGTTTCGTTCACCATGGAAGCACATATCGGGCGTGTTGGTTCGGTTTCCTTCTTTATCATCTCATACCATTGTTGCGGTGCTCTGGTGAGCTTATCTGCTCGATTCTCACTCAATGTTACTAATCTTATCATGATCAATAAGTTATACTCTTGAATCAGCTTTTCAAGAGTACTCAAACGCCTCCGGATCAGCATCTCATTTGCTGCCTTAGTTCATATTCTGGCTTTGCCAGGGAGCATGTTTGATACCCACCGGTGCACACGTGCAGAGTCCGTGAAGAGATGTAGCTCCATTGCGCTCCACAGTAATGCTAAATTGATGCCCTTCAGAATAGCATCCAATTCTGATAAATTGATATGTTGGGCGTCCTTCACAGGTTGCAGCCAACATGCGTTCTTCTACAATGCTTTCGTCAACCTCCAACGAAACCCCTGTGGCGAGAGAACTTGCATCAACCCATACCTCATAAGCATGTCCACTTGTGCACCACTTACTGTGTGCAGGGTCATTCTGGCGTATTCTTTCCGCTATGTCCTCAATCATGTTCTTAAGGGGAGCATCTGTCACTTTGTCATCCCAACCAGACGTGATCGATACTGTCCTGCGTTTTACAAATGATGCCGCAACTCGAAGCCACCCACATACAGGAATGTGACCCACCAGTTTTCCACACCATGAGAAGATGTTACATCATGTCAGGACCTCAGGAACTGATGGAATGACATTTTCACGTGTTCACTTAAGCGTGTTGTTATCTTCTGCGACGTGCAAACCCAGCACACGTGTGCCGTCCCGTAACCTCTCCGGATCCTTACAGGTCAAACCGAGCGCAGCCAAGTGCTCTTTCACGCGAGCTGCTGAAATCATGCTCGTCAACATAAATATCATCAATATATGATGAGGTTGCCTGTCAACCGACTCGTCTTTCGCCAATGCGGCGTCCACAATGGCCTTCATTATGGCTGGTGCAACATTCAACCCGAAACCCACTCCCTCAGTTTCTGTGTGCACACGTCAGCATTGGCTGTGTGTGCGTCAAGACACTCATTCAGCTCTCAATAGTCTAATACTGGACGCACTTTATTTTTGTTTTTCTGCACCACTGCCATCAATGGAATTAAACCTTTTGGAGGACCGAGTTCCTTTTCAGGATAAGGCTGCAACCAACTGTTATCAAGCCAGGTCTGCAGCTCATGGTTCTATTCCTCCTGACTCCCATTGGTATTGGGTACTCGAGCATCCGATTTCGCAAACTCTCCAGTGATCGACCATTAGACCACTTCCATGATGCGACCCATATCTCCCAGTTTGGGTTGAATTCGACACAGATCAGGTTCTTCTATTTTAATGGCGGCACAACAGACTATTCCACGCTTGGGAAACCGTACATCGCCACTCTCTGTTATTTGATTCCGCCCAACTTTTTAATGGCGTCAAACCCAAGCAACAAGTCAAAACCCAATAGCTCTCCATCCACTACCAAGACTTCGATCTTAAGGGGGTTTGCATTGTCCATGTCAAGCTTGATACTTCCAACTCTGCAACATTTGAGAGTATTTCCATTTACAGTGAGTACGTCCACCTCCGTCTCCCCCACCAGGATTGTGTGTGAGCAGCCAGTGTCTGTGAGCAGCCAGTGTCCACCAGTGCCACTCTCTTAATTCCGTTCATGTAAATACCCAAGACAGATAGCACCTCATTCATAACTTGCTTAGGGAAGAGACTGGCACTGGCGTCTTGTCCCCTTCCTCTTTTCCCGGACACGATGAAGCAATGTGGCCTACCTCTTGACACTGGAAGCAACGCATTGTTGCATGTGACCTGCGTGACTGGCGGGCATCTTCTCATCAAACTGGGCAGTCCCTGGAAAAGTGATTCCACCCAGAGCATCGATAGCATCGCATACTCTCCTGACGTTTAACATATGGATGTTTATCAGCTCCACCTGGTAAAATGGTAGCTGCAACCATTTCCTCAGTTGCATTTTGATCTTTCATTATGGCTCAAGCTCGGTCCAACAGCTGGTTTGTATTCATGTCTTCCATCCTGGAAGACGTGTGTAGTAGTTGCTTGACATGTGCTGGTAACCCTGCTATGAACACACATGCTAATCCTTGCTCAGATATCCTGCCAAAAAGACCTGCTAGTTTCCTCAAGTCAGCTAGAAACACGTTGACGGATTCATCCGGGTACAGTCGGCATTCCATGAACTGCTTGTAAGCCAAGAAACAATCCGGTGCAAAGGCAATCTGCAGGGCTCGTTTTATCTGCTCAACATCTGATTTTTGCTCCGAGTTTAACTGTTGGTAAACAGCAAATGCTCCGCCTCAGAGGAAGAACACGTTCAACCTTTTTAATCCCACACAGGTCACAAAACACATTCTGCCTTCTCAATCCATTCAGTAACTGCTTGTCCAGTCACTGACCCATCAAACTTGGGTATTAACTTGATGTCAAATGTCTTATCCATCATACAGCTGAAATAGCTTGTAAGCGTTTCGCTAACAAACGCTGTAGCCAAAAATGCCCGAATTTTCTGCTATCGAATCGAGAACACCAACTGCTTTTATCGGCAGAACCTATTTTTTTCATTCATCGACAGCTGAGATAGGATGTTCAGTTATTTGCATATCAAAATACTTTTATAGCAACTCCTGCGACAAACTTGTTTTTTTTTTTTTAATTCAAATATTCCATTTTCAGCATGTCATGCAGAATACGTGCCCTTTTGTTTGGTAAGTAATTTTCTTTTTTGTCACTTTTTCCGTTGTAGAATACACGCAACGTGCTGTCGATTGGTTTGAGGAGGTAAGTCGCCGTTTTCTTCACTATACAGTGTTAATACTTCTAACTTGAGATGTGTCCACTTCTTTTCAGAGAACATGCATCTCAAATCCTTTGTATAATCATTTTTAATAACCATCTGCTCCTTCTATTGAACTCTTAACCTTGTAACTCTTTTTGGCAAAATACTAGAGGTTCTAACCAATTTAGAATTGGTTAAGAATCTCACATTACAGAGTATTCTTGCTTCTCTAGTTCAATTGCTGATGTATTAATGGTTTTACTATTACAAGAGTCCATCAAGCTTTAGATAAGAATGGTGAAGAATGGCTGTTGCTTTGGATATCTTGAATGCATTTCACAGGATTTGGCATGCTGGTTTTCTACGCTAGTTGAAAGATTATGGTATTTCTGGATGAATTTTTGAACTGTTTCAATCTTTCTAATAAAATTGTATAATGAAAGGTGTTTTGAATGGTCATTCTTCTAGATTTTTTTGCAGGTGTATCTTAGAGCTCTGGTTTTTGAACTTATGTTGTTCTTAATTTTCATCAACAGCCTTCCTGACATTATCCGTTCTCAAAATGATATCTATGATGATCATACAAGGATTTACTCCTATCTTAATAGTATGTCTGATTGATTCAATAAGTTTAAATTGACAGCTCATCTCAGAAATGAGCTACAATCTGTTGTTAACTGAGGTAAGAAAAGATTTTAATGTCTCCAAAACAAAACTGCTCTCTTTTAATCATTTGAGTGAACTTTTTTTTTGTATTCCATCAGCATTTCTGATGCTAACCTCCTTATGACTTCTCAGTCTATCATTTTCTGCTGACATGAAGTGGAAAGATCATCTTGAATCAGTTGCTAGGTCTGCTGCTTGGAAAGTTGGTTCACTGTGTCAGTCTCTGGCATGAAAATTATCAAGCATATCTTACACTTTTATAAGTTAACCATTTGCCCATGCATTAAATATTGCTGCCACATCTGGTTTGGTGCTTCTGCAATGTATTTCAAGATTCTTTATAAAATACAAAGAATAATATGCAATGTTATTGGTCCTGATTTGGGATCTCAGTTTTAGTCATTTTTCCACCAGCATAACATCACTTACTTGTGCCTTTTCTATAAATATTTCCATGGTAATTGTTCTGTTTCCTCTTTGGTACTGAGACTTTATGAATTTAAGCGCAGTACTAGATTGGTGGTAAGGTCTCTTCATCTTACAGTTTAAATGGCTGGATATAACCCTAAGTTCTATGCTAACAGTTTCTTCTCTTGCACTTCTTGCTTGTGGAACTCTTCTGGCTTCTTGTTTTCCAGTCAAATTTGATCTTCAAAAATTTAAATGTAATTTCAATCATTATCTTCTGTTTTCTTAAATCCTGTTCTTTTATTGTTCTCTTCCTCAATAGTGTTTACTTATTCTCATATTCTCTCTCACTCAGTAATTGCCTTTGTGTCTTAGTGACTTTATTGCCTTGCTTGGGATGAAATGATTAAAAAAACAACAAAAGAACTTCATTCATTGTTTCATTCTGGTATTGGATCATCTATAAAGTTAGTAATCTAGTAATAATGTGTATATTGCCAACAATTAAAATTATTAAACATACAAAATCTCTTATTCAAAAATTTTAAACTGTCCATGTAGATATTCTCAGACCCTTCCCTTCTATCCACTATGATTCAAACTCTGTTCTTTTTAGTGTCTTTTTCTTCAATGTTTCTTAGTTTCCTTTGCTCTCCGTAACCCCTGGCATCTTAGTGGCTTTATTCCCTTGCTTGGGGTGAAATAATACAAAAACCCTTGTAAAAATATCTCATAGCATGGATAGATTGTTCAACTTGCTGATTTGAGGGTAAACCATTGATTGAAATTATTGTGCAGTCAGTTGTTGAAATTATTGTAAATATGTAGATTACAAGATTTGGAATTTCACTCCATGTTGGGAAATCATTTTGAAAGTTATCTGTCACTAGAACAATAAAATTTCTTAGTTTTCATAGATTGAGAACAACTGCTTACCTCCTATAGTTGAAGAATTAAAACGGAAATTACAACTCTTATATAATAATGGCTTTAATTATTCCTGGTATATGTGATACACTTTAATTATACTCAGAATTTGTATAAAGCCTCCTACCCAGTCTTTTGTACAGGAGTAGAGGTTTATCCCTTGTTTCATGTTTAGAATTGAGTTTCAAGTTCCTTCCAAAGTCTTTTCATTCTCTTTTACTCCCAAATGAATTGATTAAAAGAAAAATTAAAAAGTCATGTGACTATTTGACTTCATTGATTTTTTTTTCTAAAGAAAATTTTTGGACTTTCAATAAACTTTTTGTTCCAAATAAACTAATGTCTTATGATGTATGGCTTCTAGTGGATTGTACTAAGAAACCTTTATAGGTTTTAAAAAGTTCAACAGGATTCTAAAAAAAAATCTATTAGCATTGTCTCAATGAAGTATCCATGGAAGAATCCAACTATCCATGAAATATTTGTAAGTAAAAGATATTTAAGGATAAAAATAACAAAGATTCTGTAAATAATATTTCAAATAACAAGAGTTTATATACAGGTGAGAGTGATATCAATGTTCAAAGATGGACAGGTGATAACAAATGCAATTCTAACTTGGATGATAAGGTGAGTATAACTAGTTCCAATAATTCTGACATAAATTATTACAAATTTTCATATAACCCAAAGAAATAATAATGAGATAAAGAAAGAGATGAATAACTTTGAAAGTTTAATAATGTTTCTCTCCATAATTGTGGGCAGAACAGTTATACTAATATTAATAATTTAATGATTAAACCTTTAGGGGGAAAAAAAAGGAGTCTTTTTTTTAGCAAACCTCTAAAATATCTTTTTTATTTTAAGTAAGATTTAAAATTTATTAGAGGTATATCAATAAGCTACATAGAAATATATATATATATATATATATATATATATATATATATATATATATATATATATATATATACAGGGCTTTTATGGAGCAAAGGAGTGGAGCTTGAGCATCTCTATTTGGGACTAAAGAGGGGGATGTGCTCTTCTTGCTCCAAAATTATTTGAAATTTTTTTAAACATTAGTTTGCATTCAACAATAAAAAAGAAAAAAGGAAAATCTGAGCTATATTATATCCGTGGTAAATGTATGAGAGAGAGAGTGTGTGTGTGTGTTAGTTACACATAAAAATGGAAATTATTTCAACTTCTACCCCGGGTTTTTGGTAAAGAGGCAACTGAATTTGACACTTAGGTGTTACCATTCTGATGTCCAGGACATTTCTTTTAAGTTGCAGGAGACAGTCTGAAAAAATGTCTTCAAAAGTGTCAGTTACTTTGATGTCTTTGATGTCATTTTTATTAGATATGTGTGTATGTGCGTGTGTCAAGTGAGAAAAAGAGAGAGTGTAAAAGCTGTCTGTAGATATTGGTGTGGGGCGGGGGTTTTGGTTTGAATTTTGGGGATTTTTATGACAAATTTTCATTGCTGAATGAATAAATAAACCAATGTTTTCTTTTTAATTTACTGACAGTTTACTTTTGTACACAATTTTGCCATTATTATTATCATCATTATTAAAGAAAGTTATTAAAAAATAAATGAAATCTTTACAAGTAATAACTTCCGTTGAATTTCTCACCTATTTCCTTTGATATTTGTTCAAATGTTGAATAAAATTGATTCTTGGTCTGAAATGATACTTTTTTGTCCTGAAATAAATTTTTAATTTACTTTTTAATGTATACAAATTTGGGTGCTCAGAAAATTTGGTAATTCTGACAAGGTAAGAAAATTCGGTAACTATGAAATAAAAGTTGATTGAAAATTGAAAGAAAAATTATAAAAAAATAAATGAGGCTATATAGTTTTTGCTTCTTTAAAAAGAAATAACTATTTAAAATTTAATTTATTTGCTATTTTTTTATTAAAATAATAATTTGAAAATAAGGTACAAGTACTTAGATAAATCAATTTTATTTGCTTAAAAACAATGGAGTATAATAATTAAATACCCATTTTAAAAAAATCTATTTAAAAATAGGGGGACTTAGTCCCCTAAACCCCTGATTCAGATATTACTGCTCTGATATTGTTGAAGTGGGTTTTTTTTTTTTAAAAATAAATTTAAAACAATGCTCCAAGACACAGACACTCAGGGACTGATGATAGCTGCGTACAGAACAGCTTGAAATAGACTATTTTCTATGTTGAGGTAATTTTTGTTTTTTTGCTGTATAATATATATATATATATATATATATATATTTCAACACAGCCCTTTTAAAGGACTGCGGATCATCAGACTTTACTTCCAAAAGTTAAAACAAATATATATGTGTGTGTGTGTGTGAGTGATTATTTTCTAGTGTCAGAAGTCACGAGAGAGGAAATGAAAACATGTTGATTTCTTTTTCTGTTTTTCTGTTTACAAAGCAGTGAATGAAGGTAAGGAATCGGTTGACATCTACTAAAGTTCCATATCTGACAAACAATAAAATTGAACTAAATATTTAAAGTCTGATATGAATGTTTAACAACTATGAGGACCATTTTGCCATTAGTATCACAACATAGGTAAACATTATTTGATATAACAGAGGATTTGTGCAATATACTGCAGGTTGTTAAGTAATAAAGAAGAATAAGAACCAAAAGTAAGAATAAAATATTATGACAATGTGTAATAAAATATTATGACAATTGAAGAAAAGTGTGATGTCAACAAAAG